>JAQFZU010001881.1:0-11374 GCA_034696185.1 Henia vesuviana | reverse complement strand
GACATTAAAATTTAATACTCGTTATGGTGCACCTTATTACTTCACGTAATTCAAGAGTTTGAAGGAGTCGGGGAAAACTGTGTAACCACTTGGACCTCTAGGCCGACTCAGAAAATTGGATGAGTGAGGCTGATATCGAGGTTTTGTTGGTGGATTCAGTTTTAAAAGAAACAAGACCACATCAGTTTTGTGTAAAAAAATTTTTTTAATGTTTTTTACTTTTTATTGTTCAGCCAAATATAATTAAAGTGAGATTAACTTAACAAGGATGAGAAATGAAAGGCGAATGCTTCGATTGGTTAATGAAATCAACCATGTGAAACTGATATTCTCAAAATTTGTCAGTGTAGTTTAACGTAAAAAAAATCTCATTTGATAAAATAAAAAATATCTGATTTCCATTTCACAATTAAATCTTATCGAACGAATGCCAGATGTCTTTTCTCCCATTATCAATTCTTTTTACCAGAAACACACGTAATTTGATATTTTACTAAAAAGAAAAGAAAAAAATTAATATTGCATTTTTTATTGTATTGCTTTGATGTCTGCATTTTTTCATCATATTTTTTCGCATTTTTTTAATAATAAGAAAATGAAAGGAAAACTGTGATTCAACTGACACAAACACCTCGTTTTCCAATCCAATATCCCCCTCGTGCTATTTAATTTCTTTCGGTGCCAACATTGAAAGAATGAACGGGGGAGGATCGGATGAATGGCCTTAGCCAACCCCAACCCAAAACCCCATTCGCTTTACCCATTCAAGTGGCACGTTTTGTGGGCCCCAGCACCACTACCTAATTCATGTCAACGTCGCGTGCAGCTGACGTGCACAACCTTCCCCTACCACCACCACCACCAATACCCCCTTAACGGAACACCACCTCCCCATCGTCCTTTCCACTTCTCCTTAACCCGAGGCGACCAACTTTGAGCACTTCCGTCACTTCACTTCACTCGCTTTTCTTTTCTTTTGCCTTTCATCCAAACGAGCTTTTAATTGGCTTCAACTCATTTTTTCCGCTTTCGCCAACCTTTATTTTTCCAAAGATTTACTTTATGTAACGCTAAACGCAAATGTTCGCTCCATCTTTTGTGCTTTAACTTTTCTACCAAATGTTGCAAATGAAAATTCTTATTTAATTTCCCTCAATTAAAAAATATCAAATTTCGTTTTTTATAAATATTTAAAAAAAATTTCTTTTGAGGGGCGAATGTTCGCTATTTAACGTTATTAAATGAGGACTCGGTCCAATACATTTTTCTTTTATTTTCAGAGTTGGTAATTAAGGGATGTGACGTGTTGCCATTTCCTTATTCGAAGTGGCTTGTTCAAACAAGTTGATATAATTTGCAATTATTCTTTGCCGAATTTTATGGTTATGGGGTCACGTGACAAAGATTGATGGTGGACTTGGGGGAAATTAGGAGTTTATTGTGTATGTGTGAGTGTGTGGAAGGGCCAGTTTACGTTGGGGATGTGTTGGTTATAAATCACTTGTTGTGTCTTTTCCATTTTATAATCCCCAATACATTTAATTTCCTGATTTTCTTTCATTATTAATCTGCTAATTCCAACATTAACATTTTATTCGATTTTATATGTTTATGTTAAAAAGTTTTTTTTTTTGTTTTTAAAGAGGTTATTTTAAATTTTGAACTTTCTTATTTACATCTTAATCAGTTTCCTTGCGTTCGATACCGCTTGAATTTCGCAGTAATGGCTACGTCCGCATTTTTACCATGGCAACTCGTTTAGAGCTGGATGCTGTCGTCTTGGCAACAGGAACAGTTTACCATGGTTTTTGCGCTCTCTGCGCCGATTCGTAATTAGAGTTAAGTCATTGCTTTTATTTAATTTTTTCTTTTCTTTTAAATACTTTTTATTTCATTTTATAACAATTTAATGATAACTGCATCTGTTTCTATGTGGTCATCCTAATGGTCGACACTGGTTTCTATGGGCATAATAACCATCCATTATGGGTCGAGAAGGTTTATTTGTTCGTCCCCCAACTCAATAAACAATACTTTAATTTTTTTTTTTTAAATTCTTTGTTTACCAATTCTCAGCCATAAATTTTGACAAATTTATTTTTTTTGCGTTCTTATTTTAAATAAACAATAAATCTTGATTCAAATGTCTATTATTTATCCTTTTAACTCTTATTTGAGCCTGTTGTTGACTCCAGTCCGAAGCGAGAAGCAAAACACTGCTGTTCTAGTCCTCCCTTTTCCGCCTTTAACTATTTTGCATTTCAAATAGGTAAACATTGCTACGAGCAGAAACAACGACTCATCCTCTCTTTTGTTTTCGTGAACGTCTCGACCCGGTTCTCTTCCAACAATATTAATAATTCCTTCTTCTTTCACATTTTTTTCTATATCTTTTTTGTTCGCAAAGCAAGACAGAAAAGATCATTTAGTGGATCATTTGTACGTGTGATTCGATGCGAAAAGTTGTAAAAATTGTCGTTTTTACCCTTCCCATAAAAGTGTTTCTCGATGGAGACACTTTAATTGTGACATTTATTGAGGGGAAGTGAAGAGCGAAACGGTACCAAACTTACGAGCTGAGAATGGCAATTGCATGAAAATGGGGTCAAGGGAATGTGATTTAAACGTTCGTAATTGCTATTTATTATTGACACCATACTATTTATTTTCCTTTTTTAGTAAACGGAGATTTTTGGAAAAAAAAATGGTATAAATGACCAATTAAGCATGAGCAAAAACATGGGGTCGAGACGGTTGAATATGCGCTTTATCTTAACTCGATCTATGTGACGTTTGCTCGCAGCGGGTGGCGTTTTCGTGTAATGGCGCAATTATTTTTTTTTCTTTTTTTATCATTTGATAGGGTGGTAAAAGTGAAATATTTTTACACCTCAGGTTGAAAAAAAAATGTGTGATGACCTCGTTTGAGGTGTGGGTGAATGTTTAATTGTGCAAAAAAGTGCGGGGAAATAAATTGCGGGTCAATAAAATCCTCGTTAACGCTAAGTTGATGACAATTGGTAAAAATAAATTTTACAAAGTTGTGTTAATTTGTTTTAAAAAAACAATAAAACATTGCAAGGCGTTGTTAATAATTTTATTTTAAAACAAAATTTGAAATGCGTTGATCTTATGAGCAAATATTAAATTTAAATGATGTAATCTCGATTCAATGTCGAAACGTTAAAGTTTAGTGATGAAAGTAATAAATTTAAATAAATAAACAGCTTTGCTTGACTTAAATTACAATGTAAGGTAATCTTTCAATCACATTTAAGTTGGAGTCGAGTAATTGAAAAATGTTGAATCACATCAGCTTTAGCAAATGATCTCTGACCCGAGTGTTCCTTATTGAGCGAATGTTAGTACAATGCGACTACTCATCTCAAGAGGGTACTGAATTTCAATAGCGTTGCCTTAACGGAGAAACAACACAAAATAAATATTATTCTTTAATGATTTAAACCGAGTACGATTTTCGTTCCATATTTTTCTTGGATTCAAACCGTCAACTTTAAATGAAAGAATAGAAAAACATTAATTAAATCGTAATTAATCACTTTATATATGGAAAAATAAATACGTTTTGCTTTTGTATTCAAAATCTTTTGTTGCTAAGCGACTGAAATCGTAGATTGGAATCTGTTTTAAAACTGCTCCGTCAAATGTGAATTCAAAGATTGACGACCACTGATGTGATATTGGTGATAAATCATCATTTGTCTCTCTCTTTTTTTCTTTCTCTTTTTGTCTTTTATTTTAAGACTCGCTATACGAAAACCATAAAATAGAAATTTCCAATATAAAATAAAATAATAAAAAAAAAAAATCTATTTTTTAAATCTTAAATTTTATTTGTTTCGTGGATGATAAAATCAATCTTTCGCAACCACATTAATTTCGATTTTTTTTCTTTTCAATACCAAAGCAAATAAGTTATTTTTATTTAAAAAAAATATTTTAAATTTGGTATCGAGCGCGTAATTTGTTATTCGAGAAACTGTAACGTGAGAGAGAATTGGTTCTATGAATTGTTTTCTTATCAGGTGTCGCTCGTGGACCCTTCTTTTATCGCCTGGTCCACCACGAACAAAAGGATACAATATATTGTCAGTGATAAGGCGGAGGTTTGCGACACTATTGGCAAATGGTAAGTGAAGTTTGTGATTGGTTAAGAATGGGAAAGGGTCATCGAAGGGGTCATCTGGATGACGAAAACTATGCATTTTTTATATCTTTTTTCTCTTGACTTTGATATTTTATTGCAGAATTTGCAATAAATGACTATAAATTTTTTATTTTTGCTTTGTGACATTTTTTTTTTTAAAAAAATAATCTTTTTCAAAACTAGTTTTGATATGAAAGACTTACTTTATATGTTTGGCGTCTGTCGGATGTCATGATTAATATTTGGTATCAAATATTGCCCAGCGCATCAAAAGCAGTAAATCATGGAGCTGCTCTTGGTGGATTAGTCGTTTCTATCCATTCCCCTAAAGGCTCCACATATTGATTCATAATTGCAATGGCTCGCATTGTGTAAATATGACCATTCGAATTTAAAGGTGACAATTTATATCTGCTATGAAATTAATCGCTACTTTTGCCAGCAGTTTATTACTCGTATTTCCAGTACTCTCATTTCGTACAACCTCCTTTAATTGGGTCTATTAAAGTTTTTATTTCGAGTTTCGGGTATCCCTTTTGTTTGTTTTGGCTTTTTAAACCGACTATTCTTTACACTTTTTCAGACGTTTACTAACTTGAAATGTTGTTGTTTGGGGTGTGTATGGTTTTGTTATTTTACTTGTTCATTGCTCTCCCCGTTACCTTTCGTGTGGAAACCACATTAAAGTTGTACCCCAAGTTGTTGTTTTAAGGAGTCTCAAGTTCCGTCGGTAAGCAGTGTTTAGGTTGCAAGTTGCCGGTTTCCTTATGATGTAAAAGAAAACACAATAAATTTAAGTCAACACCGAGATAATATCAACATTTACTAAATGCATCAAAATGTTAATAATTAAAATGGATATGCGTAGAAAACTCTCTTTTATTTATTATTAATTTTGTTATTGCTTATGATAGGTGCAATGTATTTATTTCAAACGGATTTCTTTTAATATTTTTATGGTTTATTGCTGTGGTAATTAATCCAAACACTCAAGAAAGGAAGATGAAGTGGTTGAGAAAAAGAAGGGATTAATAATTCTCGTTAACTGACGTTTCCAATCAGGTGAGCGCATCGAGTTGGATGAATGTGGAATTAGAAGACATTGTGTTCTGCTTGGCAAAATGTAAAGAAAGGAAAAATAAAGTAAAAAAGAAAAAAAAAATCAAAGAAAAACCCACGTCATCATCAATCTCCGCAGCTATGCACCTGTCACGACCATGATAGAGGCAGGATGTTAAAATTATGAAGAATGATTACAATGGTAGCATCAATGCAAGCGCACAATTGCTAGATCGAAACCAGTTCCATGTTTTTGATGAATGATCTAGTCCTCGATTTCTCATTTTTTAGAGTTTTCCTAATTTTAAAGTCCTTAATTTTTTCTATATTTATTTATATCTCAGATTGCAATTAATATTCTTTTTATAAAGATTCGCTCAGTCGGTGGTCTGGAACTGCTCAAACCCGCCTCTTTACTTTACTTTAGTGAAAGAAAAATCAGAAGAAAACATTGACGAGAGTCGGGTCGATAGGGCATTTCTCACAACCTCCTCTTCTTCCTTCTCCATCCATCCTCCTTCCTCTTTCATTCGTTCCTATACCCAACCTTAACGATAAGATACTTGGCACTCTCTGTAGAGAAGTACCGTGCCACAGAATGACCCTTTCGAAAACCGGTATCTGCCTCTTTTTCTCATTGGTTCATCATTTCATTTGTTTCTCTCGAAATTTTTTTTTCTTTTTAAATAAATAAGTTGCATTTATTTTTAAAATGGAATTTTCATTTCCTTTAAAAAAAATAGTACAATAGAAAGGAATTTAATTTCGCTTTCAATTTAAGAATGTACATTACTTGGCTATTAATGGCTCATTTAAATAGCAGTTTAAACGTCAGAGGTTGAGGTCGACACCAATTGTTATTTTTTAAGCTTTTAGTTGAAAGAAAAATGAGCGCGTGAAGTAAATGAGACTCGGGATTGAGTTGCGAGTAACGATGAATGTCGTAATGACGTCTGGCTGCGACTAAGGAATGAAGTTGTCGCGTGATTATTGGGGAGCATCCATTTTCTTCGAGTGGGTATTTTTATTCGAAAGAACTTCTATTTGTTTGTTTGTTTGCGATGGATAAAGTTGAAATTATCGCGTGCATTTAAATAAAAGAGAATTTTTCAGGCGCGTATCGCATCTCGTACCGAAGGAAAGAAGCGAACCATTCAATCACCAGTGATGATAACAATCTCGGAGAGAGAGTCAGTAGAGTGGCAAAGGCAGTGAAAAACACATTTAAACTGGTGGAATTAATAGCCCAGTTGCAGTGCAACTGCACCGATTCGCCTTACGGGTTCTCGTTACTAACTGTAATCTGTCATTAGTATCTTTACTGGGGTTTCTTCTCGCTTAAATTCATCCATGCAAGAAATATTTTTTTCCCTTTTTTCCTTCACTCGTAAAAATTAAATTACTAATAAAAATTCGTTGGGTTTTTTTTTTTATTTTTGTTGTGCTATTCAATTTGGTTATATTATTTAATTAAGTTGATATAATTATTAAACTGCTTGGAATTATTTTTGTTATTATTTTTTTTGCTCTTATTAATCAGGTTAAGTGAAAGGGTTGTTTTGTATATGAGTCCTAGAACTTGTTGACTCTTTGCCATGGAGATGAATCCACTTGTTTTTCTCAGTGTTTTCTGACACGTTTCATCCATCTTATTGCAATGGATTTTAAGCTCGCTTACGTTAATAAACGACTTCACTTTCTGTAATTTATTATTTCCATTTTTTTTTCTAATAAATGTTAATTTCTTTACAATTTTAATTGGAATTCGCAGAAAAATGAGAATAAAAATTCTGCACTTGAAAAGATATAAAATAATAATAAAAGTTTTGTGGATGGCTCACAGAAGAGTAAAAATTATAAACAAATATTTATACAATAGAGACATCGAAAACAAATCTCTACCGTTTTTTATTTCACGCGGAAAAAACATCTTAAGCCATTTGTGATCCCTATCTTGATCCATTCGTCTTTACCAACTTGATCCAGAGTTTGTTTTGAGGTATTTTTTATTTTATTTTATTTTTTAACAAAAGCCAAAACGATGTGGCCATCACTTTTTACGAGTGTATACATTACTGAACACCCTTGAAAACGGATTAACTTTAAAACCCGAGTTTGGAGCGAAAGTTTTGAGTCGTCAGAAATTTATTGAGCGAGTTGTAACATGTTCATTATCGAGGCAAGTTATAAAAGTTTGTTAATCCCGCTCGAGAGAATCGGAACGTAAAAGAGTTGCTAGTTTCACGCTCCCGTTGACCGATGGTCAGTTTCGGAGGAACCCATTTGCCTAGTGTAGCTGCGAGCCAGGAGGATTAGAACCGGACTGTCTTTTGGCCATTGGTCGATGCATTCTCGTCTTTCCCCATCACGTGCCCTGGAGACGACCTCGAATGCTTGACACACGGAAACAACGTCCACTGAGCATGGACCAGCGTCAGGTCGGTCGGTTGAACGCTTTTGTGAGTGTGTAGAGTCAAACGTTGGTTGACAAGTCATCTCTGGTCTCAGCTACTTCCTTCTCCCGAAGGGATGCACACCTCTTTCAACCTCGTTTTTCTTCTACAATAACATTGCACGTGTTGCGATGGGAATTATTTTTCTTATATTTTTTTTTAACTTTTGATTTTTTTTTTGTTTCTGAAAGTGAAGAGTGAAACAAGAGATGGTTTGTCGCTTGTGTGATTTGATGATGATTGGTATCGCGGAGAGTTATAAAGGGTATGGAGAATATTCAGAGTGAATATGGCACGGACTAACTGATAATTTGGAAAATAAACACTAATTTGTAAGGGAATGATTTGTGTCTGTTGTTATTCGCTGCACGAACGTGGTTGCCATTAATCTACTGTTTGTAGCCTATTTTAATGTAATGCATAATAAAGCGAATGAACGATCAATATTTTGCGGTTTTTATTTTATTTTTTTATTGAAATAAATTTATTTTGCTCAAATTGATTCAGAATTTCTAAACTGAAGATCTATTTTATTTTTTTTAAGTTTATTCCAACTTTTTTGCTGACTGAAATTTTACTCTAAATCCACTCGAGCCTGTTTCATCTTTCGTTTCCATTTTTTTTTTTAATATGAAAAATATGTTTTGCAATGAACAATTTATCTCGTATTTTTTCTTTTTTTACCCTTATTTTTCAGAAAACTTTTACTCCATTTTATAAATCGTCCATCCAAACTTTATCAGTCGGAAAAGATGAAAGAAGCGAAGGAAAACAGAGAAAGAAGAAAAAAATTGAAAAAGTCAAAATGGAAAGTGAGTTGAGAGGGAAAAAAAATACGTAAAAGAAGTTTTTAAGAAAAAAAAATGTCCTCAGGTGAATTGATGAAAAGTTGGCCACTGGATCCTTTAGGTCCTTAATGAAACGTTTGTGTAGGTGGGTGTTTCCTCGCAGCCACTCTGTGGAATTAACGGAAATGAAGCCAATCTATTTACCAGTCCACAAAACTAAAGCTATTCTCGAGAGAAACCGTTTCACATACACACTGAAAAAAGTAAATAAAATTTTTTTTTTTAAATTCTATTTTATAAAAGATGTGAAATTTTTTTTTTATTTTTTTTTTTAAATTTCTAATTTTAAATCTCTCATTTACAATTTATTTTTTTACAATTTCAGCATTAAATAGTCATGATTCAATATTAAAATGCTTTTTTCAGCACATTTGTTTCATCTCGGATCAATTGACGTCTAAAGGCGGAAAAGATTTTCGCTACCATGACGACAGATCCGATTCGATTTTCTTTTCTTATCGCATAAATAAATTTGCAAATCACATATTCTTTAATATTAACCTTATTTTTATTATTTACATACCATTTTGTTTTTACACAAAACAAATAATAATAATAATATTTCCTCTTTATTTTTTATTAACATTTCTTTACGTGGTCGACATGTTGCCTTGTCGAGGACAATTAAGTTTGGTAAGGAGCGTCCGCGGTATAGTGAATATCGTATTTCACATATGACATTTCTCTTTTTCGTTTTTATCTTCTCTAAGTCCAGGAAAGGGAAGTTGAGTAAAGAAAGAGTGACGCGTGCGAGAGATTCTTCGCAGTTGGTGACAAGTGCGTGACACTATCCACCACGTCCAACTTTGAATGTCCTTCTTCTTCTCTTCCTTTCCTTTCCCCTTTATTCTTACCAACAAAAAAAAAGAATTGAAAGTAAAGGATGGTGTAAAAGAAGATGGAAATTGAAAACTGGCAACAAACAAAATTCTCTATTCCATATCTTATCTACACCATTGCAATACAATATCGCAACATTTGATTTAATATTTTTGGTTCTGTGATTTTTTAGTTACACTCACAAATCATAATTTATTAATTTAACGACGTAATTACTTTCCAGACAATTCAACTCTTGACCACGGGGTGATTTCAGATAATGGGAAAGTGCGCTGTAAGTAAAATGAAAATTGTCGGGTGCCAGGTTCTTTCTTTTGTTGATGGACGGTTGCTCAATAGAATGGAACTCGCAGAAATCAATGCCGTGCTAAACGAGGCTCCTGTTGGGGTATTGGCGCAGGTGTTGATTGAAATTGAGGCTCGCGAATGCCCTCACTCAAACTTGTTCATCAAAGAGCACAGCAGACGAAAAGGGAAGAAAGTACGAGCGAGAAGGGAAAAACCCTAGTGCCTTGGCCTTTTACACTTGATCCGACATCCCCTCACATTTCCAATATTAGCTTTAATATTTTTTTTTTCACTTCTTAAACTTTGTTGAGAATTGAAAAAAAAGAAATAAAATTAATTTTTGGTTCTCTCAAACTTGCAACAGAAAAATAAGATTGAATTTACCTTTTGAACCCAAAGGGTTACTTTTTGATCGAAAATGGTATAAGGGCAACTTGTTGAAGGATCTTGGCGAGTAATTGACGGGAGGAAACACAGTGGACGCGTGTTGTGCGTGCTTAGTTGTGAGATGAAATTGGGAAAGGAAAAAGTTAGTTTTAGCGCTCGTCTCGTCACTCACTTCGTTTTTTATTTGTTTTTGTGGGCTTTGATCCGCTTTAACCCTTTTCGCATCACTTTCTCTGATTTACTCGCAGACACCTGTCTCCAGAGACAAATCGAAAGCTGGGACTTGCAAGAGAAGATGGGAAAAATTTCACCTAATTAATTGCAATTAAAAATCTAAAAAGGAAATGCGACGTCTTAGAAAAAGAAGGAAAATAAATTTCAGACTTTTTTTTTTATTTAAAAAAAAAAAAAATGTAAGACTTAAAGTGCAAGCTCTTAATTTTTTTCTGTTTTAAAAGAAAATGAATGGGATGATGTCATATCGGATTTGTAGGTGCATTTTTTATACTTTTTTTATATATATATTGATAATAGGATGATTTAATTTAGTTTGCGAGCGTTTCCTATTGCCGAGCACCGAAGCCTCGAGGTTAACTCAGTCAAGAGAAAAAGTTAACGACAAAGAAAGAGGGGTAAAGAGAAAAACATGACTTCAACAAAAGAAATTTAATGATGAATAGATTCCGCCAACTTGTAACTTACTTCCTTTTCCTGATTGCCATGGTAACGGCCACACGTTGCCTTGGTAACGTAGTCCGTGTAATCCCTGCCTCGGTTGCAAAGAGAGAGACTTGCGGCGAATAATTGCGCCGCGCTTGGTGACATCGTCCAATGGCGCACACAAACGACAACGTTCGCCACTTTTTGCTCCGATTCGCACTTTTTCAAGAATAAAACGATATAAATGATACTCTTAATGTCACTTTCTTTTTCTTGAATTTTAAATGCGTCGAACGTTACTTGAAACCAAATTCTTTTACACTGAAAATCGCATGAAGAATATTTTGTATTTCAAATAATTTTTGCGGGTTATTTTATACGACATTTTTGACTTATTAAATTTGTATCGCTTTTTTTTGTTAAAGATCTTCAGCAATATATAGAATTGTCCAATAAATGGAATCTCTAATTCCACTCTGGATTTTCCTGGTTGTCAGTGACAAGTGTAATTGAGAAATTTTTGAGACTTTGGACAATCCTTAGGGAGACCCCAGTATTCACTATCCAATTTTTTTTTTTTTTTGCTTTTACACCATAAAAAGAAAAATTTTATTTTTATGTTTTTATTTTTTCTTTGCAATCTAATACTCTTGAGAGGATTGGCTGCTTCT
>JAQFZU010001880.1:0-11378 GCA_034696185.1 Henia vesuviana | reverse complement strand
AATTTCAAATTCCAAACGTGCCAGTCTAATAGGTAATAGGGAGGATTTTCATTATGGACAGAACAGCACGATCAAAACCCCAGGGTAATTTTTCTGCAGCTTTCGATTGATGATTAAATCAGTTGCTAATGGCCCGAAAGGAATACACTTTTTTTTACCCCCTTCTTTTAGAGGAGAGGGCGTGAGGCTTTAAGCTTAGGCGTCATACAATATTGCAAAGTTTAGAGAAATGAAGGAGAGGGGATTTTTGCATAATGGCAGGAAAAAATAATAATGTTCCATTTTCCCTAGAAAATTTTTATGGAAAAAGGGGGATTTGTTTTTTCCATATACAAAAACTCGACGAATTTTATCCACTTGAAACTCATTAATGCGCAAGTTGGAAGTTTTTAAATAAAAAAAATAATTTGTGGGTCAAGAGAAAAAGATATTGCTCAATTTGTTGAGATATGAGTGTAGGGAAAATAAAAAAAAAATCCCTTTATAAATTTCTCATTTTAAAAATAAACACTGAATTAGATTCTTAAAATTTCAGAATTTTGTCTACTAAACCAGCTGTGAATAAGTCACATTTAGCCCCTGTTTAGTGGAATGATGACACTTTTATGGAAGCCCCCTAGAGATAATAACGGATGCTATAATTTCAATGTAAGACACACACTAGATCAAGTGCGAACAGTTTGCGATTTCTTCTAAGAATTCATCGTATCGTCTTTCTCTGACTCGTTGAATCCGAGAGCAATAAACGTTACGAGACTTTTTTGATGAGATCAGCGGGTTTCAAGTGTGTTAAGTGATTATCATAGGTGTCATCAGGTGCAGTTAGATGCTGTCGTTAAGTGGAAACAGCAGATGACAAAGATTATGTCTTGATTTGTGTGTAAGATAGTGCCATAAAAGCAGATGGTTGAATATAGATACAGATGTTGGGCGCGTGGATGATTAGGCTTAATGTCAGTTTGATAATGAAATTTTTAATTTTGCTCTTGTTTGATTATAGATAAAGTCGAATTAATAAATATATCAACAGCTTTTACATTAAACATAACGTGTAATTAAATAAATGCTATTTTTTTTTTCTTAATATAATTTTAATAATTCATAAATGCCTTTCAGTCGTTCAAGTAACTAAAAAAAAAATAGTTTCGAGTACAATTTTACTGGCTAATTAATATAACTCGATTTCTCAACCACCCAGTGTGCATTATATACTTTCATGCAGATGATGAGAATGTCGTTAAGGGACAAAGACCCCTCGCCACAGGTGTCCGGCGTGGGTGTTTCGTGTATACCTGCGACTCTCGAAGAACTCAGACGACGGACCTTCCCACGAACCTTTAGCAGCAGGATGTCCACAAATTCTTCCCCCACAGCCCCAGAAAACTACTCGTAACCCCCTCTTCCTTCCTTGACCTTAAGACTATAAGAGATACCCCTACCTCCATATGGCTCCTACAAACACCTGATTATTTACCCACTTTCACCCTCTGTGATTCCCTGGAAGAAAAAAATTAGAGTGGGTGGAGATTATCGTCCCCTGCTTTTTTTAGGTCCCCCTACTTGCTTTTTTTTGTATATTCCATCCTTTTCACTGATTTGTGGTTTACTCAATGAAGTGTCTGGACTTAACTTATAATTAATTTTAATATGTAGGTAAAGGAAAAAGTGGGTGAAGTTGAACCATTCAGAAGTTCTTTTTTAAAAGATAGAATCGTTTGAGAAAAATGTAGGCGAAGTCAGCAGCTGACTTAGGCAGTTTGCAAAAAGGAAATCACATATTTTTTTATTAAAAAGAATGAATTATGCGATGTGAAAATTATTCTTGGATTTGACTTAAGTAATATCATATTTTTTTGTGTTTACAGTTTTTCATAATGATTGCATTTAAATTATGATAAGTTAAAATATCCGTAATTTTAATTATAAAACCAACTACTAATTGAATTAAAGATCTTTGCATTTCTATCTATGCATGTCTATTGCTGGAATTATGAATTAAATACAGCGGTGTGTATAATCTCTTAAGTCCCGGCTTGTGTGGTGTGTAGGCCAAACTGGCTTTCATTTCTGTTTTTGAATGAACCGTACACACTTTGATCTTAAATTTTAAAAAATAAATCTTTAAATCAGGATTTTAAAAGTCAAGAGATGTAGCAAAACATGTGCTGTAAGGGCTTCAGTATATGCCGTTGGCAGAAGGTTGAAAGAGCAGAAGTGGGGGATAATAAGGGTCCTACGGTATATAGGCTCCATTGCCAACAAGGGGGTGGTGGTGGGAGGGAGGTTTGAATTTGGAATAGAGTGGAGGAAGGGGAGAAAGAAAGTAAAGAAAGGCGATCTGACACAACACAAAGACGGACCAATCCAATAGGCAATAACTATAAAGGAACTAAAAATAGTTTGTGTGAATTCGAAGACAACTTTTAGCTTACTTTTATCTCTTTTTTACACACCCCCATTTACAAACATATTTTAATCATAAATTTATAATACCTTGATTTTCAGAGGCTAATAAAATCGATAGTTAAACATCGAAAATTGGAATTAAGATAAGTTATAAATCTAAAATTAAAAGAAATAGATATTTTCTTGCAATCTGTGAACAACGGAAATACAATTCTTTACGAAATGAACTGTTCTGCGATAGCCACCTTGAGTCGCAGCAAACTTCCAGGAAACCAGTGAAACCGCACCCAATGCCGGATGATCAACACACGACACCTGGCTACACAACTAATTAATAGTTTTCTTTTTTTCTAAATTTTTTCAATATTCTAATCTAATTTTATTAGATCTTCTTGATGTGGCGATTATCGCGTCGAACGAACCAAATCAATAAACTCAGGTAAAACCTACGGCGGAAAGGTTAGGAAAGCAAACTGAAAATGCGGCGTTTTATATAAAATGATTAATGATAAAAATTCGATAAAATAATCGGTGATGTCAAATGATAATAGTAGAAAAATATTTAGGAATCGGGATGAGTCGATTTGTGCCTGTTATCGGGAATAAATTGTTGGAAAAAAAATTCACTGTTTGGCGGCACCGTAAAGTTCAAAAGATATGATTTTGTGTTGTGAGAAGATAGTTGAAGATCACAGTTATATTTGAATCGAAAATTACACGTGGTTATTATTAGCTAGTATTATTTATAAACATTTAAGCGATATCAAAATAAGTTAAAATTAATTTTACAAGTATTAATTACTAATAGGACCGGTGTAAAATCGAATTACGATTTTTTTTAATTTTCTAAAATGAGAAACTGAAATTTGATGGGAAAAATAAATGAGATTTAAAACGAATTGAAACTTACATTTAATTTTGATATTTTGAAAGTCTCCTCAATTAATTATTTTCGGAATTAAAAATCGTATTTATCATCGATATAATTAACGGTTTTAAACGGCCGTTGAGGTTGCAAACACATCAATTCCACTTGATGTTTCTTGTAACAAATTCAATCACCGTCCCACTCATACACACACAAAGAATCGAAACTCAATCGATTACAGAAAATAAAAAAACTAAAATTTTTCTCGAACGATTTGTGTCAAGCGACTCGTGGAAAGGAAAAATAGAATAAAGTCGCATGATTTAAGCATTTGACTAAAACAAATAAAGAAAATAAAATATGAAAAGTTTCTTACTTGGAGTCACTTTTCTTGCCTTGCTCTTACAACGCATCCTCCGTTCGTCTTCATAGGGGGCGCTGCTTCAAGTGACGACGACAGAGCGACAGGCATTGCCCCCGCCGGCAAACCAACACACGCGAACCCACCCGAGACACAGACGCCGCCCTCACCCCCCCTTCCTCCACCTCCCGAACGCCAACTCCCTTTTCCTCTAAACTCGATCATCGGCGCATGCGCGTTGATCGACGCTTCGTTTCCGCCATACTGTCCCGGCTGATATTTATCAAGCTCCTGGTTTACCTGTTTGAATCGATGATTTAAAATATTTTTAAATTTTTATAAATTTTTAAATACGAAAAATGAAAATAAAAAATAAATTTTAATATTTTTAAAATTTTTTAAAAAAAGTTTTAATGTCATTTTAGCTAATCTTTGAATAAATTTGATGTGAAATTTACACGCTAATTATCGACTTGCTTTTAATTAACATAATTTCTTGTAATTATTTTGATGGGAAAAAAATATTGATAGGAAGTTTTGAGTTGAGTGCGGTAGCAGGAAGAGTTGTGAAGGTGGGTTTCCTTGTTTACCAAACCACGGCGACCAATCAGAACCCCATAAACTGAATGTTATATTCACATTTAAAACCGGAATTGTGATACAGATATTTTAAGTGTTAAAAAACTAAATATATTTATTTTCTATCTTCAAGTGAAGAGTTTTGTTATTTTTTCATTTTTAAGGAATATTTAAATACGCTAAAATCGTTTTAAACGACTTCTGTAGCATCATTCACTTAATGACTTTTAACATGTCCAATATTATTCAGCTTGACAATAAACTAATGTAATTTTTTATAGAGTTGATAGGGCACATTAAATGATATGATTCCCCTTTATCAAATGACTCACCAAGAGCTGTTACCATGAGCCATTACAACGGTAGCTACCAAAAAAAGAGAAAAAAAAAACATAAACTCATCCTGCTATTAGTGGTAAAGTCACTCGCTTCTATTGATTTATATTTTGCTCTAATTGAGGATCATTTTAAGATAATTGCAGTTCGTCCGCAAACAGGAAAAAAAATTAAAAATACCTGAGCCACTAAACGATTCAATTGATCTTTGCAGATTTTATTTGTTTCTTTCTTTTTTTAACTTTTTACATTTTTTATTTTATTTTTTTTATAGATATTTCCTAACCCGAAGGGGTTTGAAAATAGGAAAACGAATGCTGGGGGAAAGAGTGAGGAAGGGAGAAAAAGAGAAGCAGGAAACGGGAGCCAATGGAGCATCAAATAAGCGTGGCGCAGATTTGAACACGCAAACGTATCGCTCGTTTCACACTTGGCATTTGGAAATGCGAATTCGTTAAACACAGGTACGACATATAATTCTTCTCATTGGTGGCGCCATCTCGAGTAAAACGTGACATTAGCCGGATTGAATAGATATAATACAACGTATTATTAACTTGTGTCATGACTAAAAGCCTTGGCATCAACATCTTTTGGTCGCTCTTTTTTCCCATAATTTAATCGGTGCACGGAAACCAATTATGCATCAGAATCAATCGATCAGTTATGTAAAATATGCAAATTGTTGGTTTATAATCTCATTCTAAGCGAATTGCAGTCGTAATAGCCAAATTTGGGAAAGGGTTCAAACTTACTTAAGTTTGAACATTACGATTACCATTCTTAAAAATGTTTATTTCTAGAACAAATTATTTCTAAAGTTGTTCTGCGGGTAAGTAACGGGCGGAGTATTTTCTCGTGTTTAAATTTGGCAGTTTAAATTGGCATATCGAAAACGGTACACCCTGTAATTGGAACTATTGTCGATCCAACTAGAAACAGTAGAAGGAGGGGCGAAGTGATATTGTTAACGTCACTTTGAAAGAGAGTCGGAGCGAAGGATGGTGTGGGCGCATTGCTAGTGTCACGTGTCTGAGAACTACTGAGAATCAATTTCTGAAACCACTGCGCTACACGCTATGAACGGATGTGGTGAGCAGGAGGCGTCTGTGATTTAATTTGGGAATATTGTTTGACTTCAAATGCAGACTTATCGTTTAGAACCTTTAGATCTAAAACAGTTTCGGTTGCAAAAGGCGGTAAAATCGCTGAAAAGTTTAGATGTCGGCGGCTTATTTGGCGTCATGCGGCTAACCTTCATTTCGTATGTTTGATTGGATTCGAGTCGGCGTTTCTGTACAATGGAAATTATTCGCTGTATTTGTTTTACAATATAAAAATATGGCGAAATAACAAAAATCTCATTTTGAGAATTTTAACAGCTGTCAAGCGATGGAAAAGTTAAAATAAAAATTATTTTTATTTTGACAATTTTTTAATCGATATAAAAAGAAATAAATTGAAAAATATTTTATTTTTGTTTTGCAGCTAATCACGACTTATGGTCAATGGTGAATAGATTATTAAATGTAACTGGAGCACCTCCATTTCATTTTTCCCAAGAGGTCGTATATCAGCGACCCTGTCCAGGCAGTGTACACGTGAAAAGTCGTCCACGCTCGTGGTCATGATATCCGGTCGCCTAGTTTTAGCTCGGATCGGACTTCCGGTCTTCGGAAGTAAATCTTCGATGATCATTCTGGTTACCAAGGCAGCGTACAAAATAACAAACAGCTCAGTCACGATACGATCATTTGCGATAACCTGTGGTTTTAATTTTAATACGGCATAAATGAAAAATGCGAACAAATAACTACAAATCTCTGAGTAAATAAATAATCCATAAAATCTACAAAACACAAATAAAAACAAATATTTATTTGCAAGTTTGATGACGTTTTATACAATATTCTCTCGAAAAACTTGCTATTTTCCTTTTCTCTACATCAAACGACTTTTGATAACTGCAGTGCCATCTATCAACGAGTAATAAGATTTTATCGAGAATTTTATGTGTTTACAATTTTTTCAAGCTTTAATCAATTAATGAATTTAGTATTTAATTAAATCAGTAAATGAGAGATGACAAATTGTAACGTTGTTGGTAAATTCATGCTGAGATGAGCTTTAGTTTTATGATTCGTTAACGACGTAGACAACAGTCCAAGCAAAATTCACTAAAATTAACATGAGCGAATTGCAAAATAATGAAATAGAGTGTTTCATCTTACAGAAATTGAACGGGATTTGTCGACAGCACCTATTTGTCTTATTGGGTTTTATAAGATTGATCTTATTTCTGTAATTCTAATTAATACCAAGACAATGCTTTGGCTACTCTTACGACTGCATCTTGAACTTGTAATTTAAACAAGTTCATCGAAAAAAGTTTATTTTTTTCGATTTTTATATAAATCCATAGCTATAAAGAGAGATACCTTCTAATGCCAAATCCATATTTTCACGGAGCGCAAGTCAATTCGACTAAAAATAACGCCATCTACAAGTGGTCATTGAAATTATCGTAATATTTATTATGATTAGTTTTTTAAAATAATAAAATCTTATTTCAATGGTTTGAGATTTGTTTGTAACAACTTTTCACTTTTTAATGCATTCTATTTACAGAAAAAAAATTAAAGGTTTTTAAACAAATTATAAAAAAAAAAAAATGAAACGAGCCTAAACACCCACTCTTTTGGGTTACAATCGGTTACAATATACGTATTATTAAAAACCCACAACATACTCTTAAGGCACAAATTTCTAACAGATAAAAACAAAATTTTTTTTAATTACTGCCACTACCTTTACAGTATACTGAGTTTGAAGAGTTGACTCACACAAATAAACAATATCATAATTTTAAAATTAATTTACTTTGTCTTAAAAGTACTTCAAATTAAAAATAAAATTTTTTTAAAAATCTTATTTTAAATTATTTACTCCTTTTTTTTACATTTCGAAACTTTTCATTCATCAGTATCAAAAATTTACATATCATTATAATTATAAAAATTGCATCATTCCAAACTCAGTTCACTGACTCAAAACATGAAAACTGATAACATTTCATTAATTACACGAACATGAGAGAAACAATACGATTTTCTAAATTTAATTCGTATTTTTAATATTTATTTCCAATTTTTGGATACTTGGCTAAGCATAATTCCATATATTTATGCTTATTTCTAACTTGCTTATCCCATGTTTCTAGCAAATTCTTTATACAAGATTTGGTTACAACAAATAAATACTTATGTAAACCAAATAATCTAGTCCCTAAAATTCGTTTATCCATTTCCAATAATCTAATATATTAGAAGCATATTAAAATTCCATAACATACAAGAGTAAATAAAGATTAATTGGAATGTTTAAATATCATTAGTCATTAGAAAATTATTCAAAACCAAAAATTACTAACTTTCCATTAAGTTTTATTGAAATTTTGTTTTCAAAAAAGTAAATTTGGATGATCAACAAAATGTAATCAAATGGCAGTGTATGTAATGCGACTTTGTTTAATAATTTCGCAATGCAAAACTAATGCAATATTTAAAAATAATTATTACGTATTAAAAAAGTATTTAAAATTAAAATGATAAAAATTTAACCAAATCATGATTCAATTAATATTTTAGCATTTAAATTACGGTTAAAGTTTCATCAATGTTGCCGTGAGGTTCTTCGACGTGCCTGGATGGCTTTTCTATTACTTACACCTACTAAATAAATAAAGTAATTAAATTTTTTTTTATAAATTTTAAATTTCAAAAAGTTACCAGAACTCGATTCAGGAGTGAAATTAAAATTGAATCCACCTTCGCTTTGACCAAAATTAAACTGCGAACCCAAACCCGCTGCAGGTACTGACGCAGGTGTGGTGACAGCAGCAGTAGTACTGAAATTAGGTATGGTCGCTGGGCCATTTACTTGCGGTGTCGTTCCAAAACTGAAAACTCCTGAATTAAAAGCAGGAGTTGAAGAAGTGACGGTTTGTCCAAAACAAGTATTGACTGAAAACACAGACGAGGACGGCATAGATGTTGATGTAGTTGTCATCCCACCAAAATTAAAAGTGAATCCGCCCGTCGTTGTCATCGGAGGAGTGGATTGCATGTTAGTTTCAGTGTTGAATGTGTTAAACGTTTGCCGAATGGGTTCGGGCAATTTAAAAGCCTCGGGTTGTAATGTTGAGGAGGTTGACTGAGGAATCATTGCAAATTGAAAAGGCTGATTATTACCACCAGTCTCTGATTTGTTATTTGAAGTCTGCAACTGGCCAAAAGTAGGCATCGCCGACAATTCTAGATTCTTTGCAGCCAATGCACCAAGAACCAAAGAGTTTGATGTAGTTGTCGCGATACTTGCAGTTGTTACTTTCGGTTCCATAGGTAGTAATGACGGTGATAAAAACAAGGATTTTTCTGGCGCTGGTAATGCCAAGCTGGCAGTAACAGGATTTGTTGGAAAAAAATTAAATGGTGACGAATTAGTTGTAAGAGGCATAGAAACGAAGGATGAGGTCACTAATGGACTTTTTGAAGAAGCTGTAGAAGCGTTTACAGCTTTGTCCAAAAACGAGTTACTCGTAACTGCAATATTTGATTGTAATGATTGCAAATTACAAGTAATAGGCAAAGCGGATAAGATTGGGGATCCACTAGTGGTTGGTGATAAAATTGTGCTCGGAACGTGAATCTTTTCAACCTCTTGCCTTTCAGAGCCGGTTGATGACAAAGTGGTGAGAGAAGTTGTTGTAGTTGTCACGTCTAATCGTGGCAGCCACGAAGTAACCGATGGTATCGATACTGGTTCTGATAAGGGTATCGTTGCAATGCTCAAAAGTCCACTGGAGGATACCGGAGACCTTGAAATGTTCGTTTCAGTGCCAAGAGATACTTGTAAAGGACGGCTATTGAATATATTCAAACTACAACTGCCAGTATTTGAATTATCTAAAAAACGAAATTATTTTGGATTTGAATTTGTAATATTCTATCGATTTAGTTTACCTTCTTTTGCTTGAAATGCTGTAAGAAGTTTATGAAGTCTCGCTTGATTGATTGCTTGATCTCTCTGATCATCTTCCAAAGTAGAGTTAGCCTGAGGTACAGATTGAGGCTATACAATTAAAAATAATAAATTTTTAAGTAAAATATTAGATTTATTGTAATTGTTAATTTAATCACCGCCAATAATGAATTTTTCTGTCTCAGTGTTTGGTACAATGATAATTCTCTTTTCTTTGAATAACCCATTCGTCGTTCAGGAACTTCAACAGACAGTTTAGGAATTTTTCTTGAATTTTCTTCTTTGTCAGAATTATTTTGCTATTAAAATACAAATAATCAATATTAATTTTAATCTAAAAAAATTAAGTTCATTACTTCTTTTTCAGGAGTAGTCATATCTATCGATTTCGTTTCTATAATACTCGATCGTCTTTCTTCAATTGCAGGTTTATTGAACACTGAATTTTTAGAGCTTCGAAGTTTACTGATTTTAATAGACGGACTACCAGATCTTTCAGACCGTCGTCTTTTCATTGTCTAATTAAAATATAAAAGTTAAGAGATTCAATTGCAAAATTTTTTAATTGAGTTTTTATATATTTACCTCTCTAGAACGGCTCATCGAACTGTAGGAGCTGAAAATCTCATTGTTTTTACAAGACGAAGTTCTTGCATCTGTCTTATGAGCAACAATAGGTGAATTTTCACGCGAAATTCCAGTCACAAAATAAGAAGTTGTGGTTGGAGTCGAATGCCGCATTCCATTCAATACACTTTCATTCTCCAAACTAGATGATAAATTTTTAAATGCAGAATTATTGATTGGTGAATTTTCCCGCCGTTGTCGTTTCATTTGAGACTCATCGGACTCCACATTTGCATTATAAAAAGTTCGTTTTCTATGACTTTGTTGCAAAGATTTTAATACTGAATTTACTGATGATGTTGGTATAGATGTTTGCACTTTGCTATTAAATTTAAAATCCGTTCTAATAAATTAAAATAAACAATTTTATTAAACATAAAAAATTTACATAAAAAATAAAAATTAAATTCATACAAACCTCGAGTTATTAGCCATGTTTTTCTCGGGTGGAGCAATTCTAACAGTTACAGGGTTATGAATCATAGTACTATTCTTTTCTGATAGAATTGGTAATGGTGATTTTTGCAAATGAATCGTTGGAAATAAACCCAATCCTCTGTAATGTGACTGATCAATCGGTGGATGATTGTAAGCAGTGGAAACCACTTGACTCGCAAATCCGCAAGTAGTCCTTGAAAATAATAAATAAAAATATTAATTAACTAATTAAGTATAAACACAAAATCATTTTCATACCTCGAAGCATTTTTAGGTGAATTATGCTGTAATGACAGTGGCGATGATCCCACACTATACTTCGGTATAGAATAATTTGATTTACTAATCCCCCATTGTCTCACTCGCGTCATCTGATGCAAGTTACTATTGAAAGAGTCTCTCGGTGTGTTTTTCTCCGAATTTGGAATGGCTTTTCGGCGAGTGTTAGCCGCATGATTCTGTTGTGAACTTAAGCCTAAAGTACTAGATTGTTGAACGTGGGCACTGTGAGCTCCGAAAATGACGACAGCCGTAAAGATGCACAAACTGATAGAAGATGTAAGCAGGTACACGACATATGACACGCACAGAATTCCGAAGGTGACAGATTTACTAAATTCCAAATCAAACATCCTCATCTAAGGAAATACATTTTCAAAAACTTCACCTTTTTGATCTGGCATGGTAACAAGGCCGTCTATCGGAAGAAAGCTTGTTCTTGTA
>JAQFZU010001879.1:0-11384 GCA_034696185.1 Henia vesuviana | reverse complement strand
TTTAAAATTATAGCGTGAGTATAATAGGGTGGGTCTTTTCACATGGCGTGATTAGTAACTGTGTATAGTGTTTGCGTTCTCCGCCCAAATCGATGATAGACTCCACACGTCAATTGTACCCTATAGGCGACACTGTATAACAGGACACGTTTCTTCTTAATCGGATCTAAATTACTTCAAACAGCCATCTAATCTTCCACTGGATGCTCCACTGAGAAAATTATATTTAAAAAAAAATCCTTTGATCATTTGATATTTCATCATAGAATTTAATCAGTGAAGACTCTGTGAGAATCTTCTTTTCCAAGGAAACCTTACATAAAAAGTAGAAAAATCGCTTTAAAAGATTAATTTCTAAAAGATTTATGCGATTAGAATTGTTGTCAGATTTTGGTACTATATATATTATATTAATTTGAAGAAAAAATAGTTATTACGTTTTTTTTTAAACGTCGCATGGGATCGAAATACTGAAATAAGAGGTTATTAAAATGGCAATTTTCCAGCTATTAATTTAGTTACAAAATGAAAAAACAAAAAACTAAATGTCGTTTTGTTTGACCTTTAGTTTATCAAAATAAATTTATTCAGGTCAAGTTTAACCCTAATTTGTGCGTAAACAAATACAATAATGTTAAGTGACTGTTGACTTTATCACTAAATCAACAAATTCCACAATGTACATAGAAAATTTATTCTGTCTGAATATATCGTAAAAGTCGTTTTTATTATTATTTAGGTTTTTCAAATAATTATTTAGACTAAAGAATAAGATTTGACCAGGTTTTGAACTACTTTCCTCTAAGTTTAAATCAATACAATTAAAGTCAACGTTGTCCTTGAAAATGGGTTGACATCGTCATTGCGTCAGAGAAAATATTTGTTCTCAAAAGAGAAGGTCAACACATTTAAAACTTAAAAAAAATGAAAATCTTAATGTTTGTTAGGTAGACTATTTTAATAAATTTCTTCTTTATAAACAAACTGGGTAAACAATTTTGATTGATTTAATTTTTTGACGTTGATATGGAGAAAGTAAGGTGATTTGAAGTCTTTTTTATATTTTACTTTTTGTAATCCTGAATCAAGAATTGACTTGAGAGAACTCAATATAAACGAGGAAATGACAGTGGTTACAAACAAAGTTTATTGAAGAAGTTAAATCTAGTTTTTATGAAAATATTTTTTTATTCTAACATTATAAGCACAAACATCATTTATTTGGTGTCAGGACATACACAAAAAAATCCCAGCACAATTTATCTTCTCTTAGAAATTGAGTTAATCCGTACCACAAATACTGTCCCATTGAGTTTGTCGTATGACCTTAAAGGCTATGATTAAATGGTCCCTTAAAAATAAATTAAAAAACTTTAAAAATACAACATGCAATAAATTTCATGGCACATTAACTTAAAAGCAAACAGCAGTAAGTAATCTTTTAATAATGTTACAATTTTTAAATTGGAATTTTATTTAAAATTTAACAAAATAAAAAAGATATATTTTTCTTTAAAAGGAATAAAAATCTTTTATTTGCTTTTATATGCGATAACAAGCAGCATGTGTTCAGTTCAATTTTAGATAGAATGAAAAGTAAATTCGAGTAGGCAATTGCATAGTCCCTTAAGGCCAAGAAAATTCATGAAAATTTAAAGCGAATAAACCGCGTGATTTACCTAATAACTCATGGGATTCCAATAACTTTGCTTTCTTCATGTCCTCAATGACCTTTCTTGTCAACCGTTTTCTTTTTATTATGCCCGGGTTGATGCATCAAAGACGGTATGGTCAGTGGAAAGTACCGTGACAGATTCTCAATGGGAAATTTCTCTTAGGAAACGCCCATTCGATTTTATTTGAAGTTCTCTCGAAAATAAAGTCGTGTGCCTCGTTTACAATCACTAAGGGTTTTTGTAGGAAGTTAATATAAAGAAAGGAACCTTAAATTGAACAATATTACTAACAAATAAGAAAGTTTTACAAGACTTTAGCTTCTAATAAATTTATTGTAACGAGTTACGCTCAGCAAATGTTTATTGAATTTTCGGGCTATTTTCCGAAGTACAAATAGACTGGACTTTATTAGGTACTAAAAGTTGTTGAGTTGTTGTTGCGGTAGTTTAAAAGTAAACTGCTTGCAAAGTCGCCAATCAGTCAATTAAATTATTCGTCGTTAAATTCGAATTGACTTTTGAGTTTAAATTATATTAAAACAAGTGCTGCAATTAGCTTAATTACTGTGATGACATTAAACGTTTTCGAGTTTAAATGTTTCTATTCTATCTGTGAAATCGGTTGATGAAAGCTCGTTTAAAGTAAAATAGTTTCCTTTAAAATTTCAAGGCGCTTAAAACAAAAAAGTTTTTTTTTTTAAATTTAAGATATGCGCATTTCTGAAAAGTTTTTTTTTTAAATTTAAGATATGCGCATTTCTGAAAAGTTTTTATGCAAAATTTAGAAATGGTTTAAAAATCTTTACTTCAACAGACTGAAAAGTATGTACTTCATCGTTGAAGTTTTATTTGCATACTCTTTGCAAACATTTCGAATAGAAATAAACTGAGTTGTTTGATCAATACTTATAGAAATTCAATTTCGTTTTACTCGTTCTTTCTTTTTCAAGATCAATTTAGATGACATTGACCAGAAAAATGTGCTTTGAAACTCACTTTTCTTTATACAATTTTATCCTTTTCTTTCTATAAATCCGTTTTTTAACCCAAGGTGGTAGCCAAAGTGGCGGGTAAACAACCACCAAAGGCAATGACTCCTCTCAAGGTTTTAAGTTTGAGGCAAGAGGAGAATGCGCAAAATATATCGACTTTCGATATAAATAAATTTATCGCAATTTACGAATATTTTTACCATTTATTTTTGAATGTTCCAAGTTTGTTTCAAACTTACTTTCGTTTCTTCCGGCTTTCGCATTGATTTTCATAGGCCTATTTATAACTTGCGCACGAGTTTTACAAAAGTTCTTGAGGCGCATTCGACTGACATGAGTTATATGAAACCTCTTTTTATACTTCCGTACTATACAAAAACCGAAGTTGTTGACCAAGAAATATGATAGCAGAGTGAAATGGAAACCCGCAGACTCAATTCACAATTTTTTCCGATTTTTTTTTAACTTTTCCTTTCTATTTGTTATTTTATTTTTATCATTTTCAAATGGAAATGTTAATTGAAATGTTTTTTAAAAAGTAGCGAAAAGAGACGTTTTAATGCGGAGGTAATAAAAGTTACGCATGTGAGAAAAGCATAATTAGATAACGAAACGAGCTTTTTCGTTCAAGTTATTACACTTGGAGACGTTAAGACTTGCTGTAGTTCCGGGTCTTAAAAAAATGAGAATGCAAATTGAAAATTTGAAAACAGTTTGCAAAACTAACGTTTCTTTACTATATATACAAAACTTTTTAGGCTGCGAATAAAATATGTAAAAATGCTTTAAATAATGCATCAAACAATAAGTAGATATTTCAATTTTAACTAAAAATTTAGTATATAAAGATTTATTCGCTATTCAATGATTAATAGTAAACAAGTCAGACAGAGTCGTTATTTCTGATCAAATTCTCCGCCCGAAAGTTGGCTTTGACGTTTATATTGCAAATGCATTTTAACATTGTTATGATAATTAAAAATTGGATTGATTTAAAAGCAAGCAAATAAATTTACAAAATTCATATTAAAGTTGTTGACAATTAAAATAGACGTTAGCAGTCATGGTGATTGGATAAATGAAATTCATCTTTTTAATGGCAATTGAATAGCTATTTTTGTTTGTATTTTATCTTCAAATGCCATTTTTATTTATAAATTATCGATATCCAACACAGGATTGAAATAAAAAATGTGGAAAAAGGTTAAACTGCATTTGGAATAATATACCTTAATGTTCGTAAATTATTATTATTATTATTATTGTACATCTTAAAAAGAGATATTTTTGTTTGTTCTTAATTTACAGAAGAAGCAATCAAAAAAATTGTAGGGCAGCAGTGCAGAAAATTGGAAAAACTAACCTTTATCTATCCTCAACGAAATGTAACAATCATTAGTTCAATCACAAGAGGTGTAGAAAATCGATAAATCATTTACTGGCTAAGCCACTTTATCTTACAACACCGTTGCCACAAACACATTTTAGGCATTAGAACTGATGTTTGAGTTTACTGATTTCTATTCTTAACATTTCTGCTTTTATTTTTAATCATTTTTAATGATCTGAAAATGTAAATTTATTTTTTATTTTATATTAATTATCCTATTTTATTTTTAAACCAGAAAGGAAAAAGATTAACTATGCAAATCTCGTAAAAAAACAGCTGTTCTTAAATGCAAAATGGAAATATGAAACTTGACTTCAAAGCTTTCTTATCTGAATTCAATAAATATTCAAAGAGACATAAGTTGTGGGTTCTGTTGCACGTGGTGTATCGAATTCTTCTCTATAGTAGCTTGCACCTGTTGTCTCCATAAATCAGTAATTTGTAAGACTGCATTGCGGGAACAAGCAGTGTAATGCGATAAAAAAGAAAAAAGAAATTTAATTGGAAAATGCTCTCACCATCGCTATGATTATTTTTTTGCGAAGCGGAAAGAAAAATAATAATCACAATGCGGAAGTTTTATTCGAAGGCTGCTGCTGCTGCATTTAGGTTCCGTTATGACTGATGGTAGAAGATATGGATGAGTTTATTCTATCAGAATAAAAGTATAAAAGTACTGAAGGATATTGCTATTTCATCTAACGGTGGATTAAATTACAAAAGGGAAATAACTTTCGATCACAGAAGCTTTGAAATCAATTTACCTCATGTTTCCACTGGTTTTCGTAAATTTTTCATCTGATACAATCTGCTTTTTAACACTGAAAGCAATCGTAAAATATTTTCAATTGTTTTGGCAACTGAAACTCGTTTACAAGGCTACTTTTTGACATTCCTTTTATTGCTTTCAACTGGCTGACTTGTTTCCTGATTTAAACACAATTCGATCATTAATGGGCAGTGAAATGCAACGCCAGAGGCTGCGACAGTGGCCTTGCGGGCTTTGGAAGGAATGTAAACTACGATTTATTGATTTTTAGTTCAAACTTTAGTGAAATATTTGAAACAACTCGCTTTGAAGTGTTTACAGCAATTTTCGGGAACGAGTTCACATAAAAAGAAATAAAATACAGGAGACCAAAACATTATTTATCTATTGCAATTTTACATTCCTTTTGTCCTTCATCAATCACGCGAACAAAGACTTTTATTGTCAAAACTCATGTTGCGTATTATTTTTCTATTTTACACTGCACCCTCTTTCGGATTGAAAAATATGATTCACAATGGAAGCGCAAAAACGAGGACAATAAGTTGAGTTAGTTGACATTGGCAAGAGATACGCAACCAAGGAAAGAAATTTTTCACACTACTGATTTACAATAGATAAAACTTTTTAACTGTTAAATCGTACAAGGTCGTAAGTTATTTTAAATTTTTTTTTAAATTTGAATTGCTAAAAGCTTTTATTGTGGATCGTTGGTTATCGCAAGATGGGAAAATGAAAATTTATTTAAAAGATAACAATAGATGGTGTAGTAATAATGTTGCGATTTGTTGACTTAACAACTGTTAATGCTTACGTTATACATCGAGTGTTAAACCAAGAAGAAAAGTTTTAGTGTTATACATTTCCATATTTAAGCAAATTAATGCGTCGCAATAAGTTCTGATGTTAAACTTGCAATTCCTATGAAAAATAAATTTAAAATGCTTTAAGTTGTTTTGTAGATGAATCTTGCATGAGGTATCAGTCAAATTTTAAAGAAAAATATTTTGTTTTCTCGTTGTTTACGCACTATTGTTGCAGAATTTTAATTATTCGAGTAGCAGTAATTAGAATTAAATTTTTACGATTATACTATTTTCTGTCAGCAACCAATCGCAGTCCAGAATTTTTTGAAAACTTGCCAATTTAAATAATTTTTTAAAAAATAGGAAATAAAAATATTTTCCGATGAAGGAAAATATTCTAAATAAAGTCTATAGACATTGCTGCGCAATAGATAAACTCGATCTTTCTTCAGGCTCAAGTCTGACATCAGTCACATTTTCAAAACTTGCGAACGTGACTAAAGCCCTCTTTTTAAAATACAATTTGGTTGTTGATTTTTGAAGTTTATTTTATTTAAAAAAATGATGATATAAACATTGAGAAGATTATCTGAATGTATAATCAACTCTTTAATATTATTAAAGATTTAAATAATTGATTCAACATTTGGTTCATTACTGAAACTAATCATAAACAAGAAAAATAAGATAAAGAAAACTTTACCTGTACAATTACTGCAAACTGTTTATAAATTTCAAATTTATGTAAAGGTCTAGTCACATTTGTATCCATCATTTCAAATTAAATTGTAAAGTGGTCTTTTTGAAATTAGTAAACAAATAGCTAATGTTGCTTTAAGTTGTTAAATTTGTTTTATTAACACATAAAGTGAATGTTTAAAACTGATTTATTCAAGTTTATTATTAGGTAAAGTTTTATTTTTTCCCCAGTGACACTACTTATGGTTTGTAAACACTCGAAAATGTTTACAATTTATGCAGTTAAGATTTTGCTGAATTTGTTTTGCCAACGGGCAGAAAATAAGTCAAGTTTCTCTAGGAGCTTGTGTTTGCAAATTTTTGAAAATCCACTTGCTACTCGTGGAATTACAGCTGAAAAATATTCTACAGCATTTTATTAAAAAATTCTAAAAATGTATCTATTTTAGCTGAGTATTTTTTTTAATTGGATAGTTAGGTTAAAAACCTTCGACACGAACTTGGCAATATAACTATTAAATTTTACCTTAGACCTTAAAGTAATAAATTTATCATTGTTACTATTCTTGAGATTCTATTAACGCTTGGCACTTAAGATAAGTGCCATAATCTTATTCTGCTATCTCACACTTAAGCCAATAATTAAATTGAACGGAACTGAGAGTTGACGAACTGAAAGAACAATGTGATCTAACTAAATTAAAGTTTAGATTTCTTTCTTATCACATCTCATTGTTAAGTCTAATGGTCTATAATATTTTATTTTTTCAGATGACCTAAATGGCTTTAGCCATCGTCCATGATGAAAACTCAACAGGGGGAAAACCTTTCGGAGGTGCTGCTTCCACAGAAACAGTTTCAGCTTCAATTTCAACAAGCGAATCTTCGCCTCCATCAGCAGCAGTTTTAACAATAGTAGTGATTGCTGTTTTTCTTCTTGTTCCTTTCATCTTGATTAGCAACGTGCTTTTACTGGCAGCCGTGCGACGTTGTTCGCGCCTTCGCAATTCTAGCAACGGTTTTGTCATCTCCTTAGCATCGGCCGACATAGCTGTGGGCATTTATCTACCATTCGGGGCCTATTTCGAATTGAGTTCTTCGACCGCAGATTGCCCTACTTTGTGTATTCTGCCATATTGCGCCATAATAGCTGTGTGTGGCGTATCTCTTCTCAGCAGTACGGCCATCGCATTGGACAGGTACATTTCACTCGCTAAACCGCTCAGGTATAATAACATTATCACTCATCAAACAGTAAGCCGATACGTGGCTGTGTTTTGGATATACGCTCTTTTGCTCTCCTCAACACCGCTCATCTACATGCAGTTGACACTCGCCGATACAGCTCGGTCGCCGTGCACATTCGCCATCGTTAATAAATGGGTCCGTGTCTTCCTTTTCTGCGCGCTCTATTGTCCTTGCGCTATCATCACTTCTCTGTGCTACATTTATATATACTCCATTGCACGTTCTCATGCCCAGGCTATTTCTTCCGTAGAGCAGTCTTTTCGTCAACACAACAGCCACGCCTTCCATCCACGTTATGGTCGCACGTTAGCTCTTACTGTTGGTTTATTTTTAGTTTTATGGATTCCTTTTCAAGTGTGTATGTTAAGCGATGCAATAGGGGAAACTCATCTACTCAACACCTGCAGCCGAGTCATATTGGCACTGATGGGTCTTAGCAATAGCGGAGCTAATCCGTGGATATACGGGTACAGAAGTAGTGAACTTCGTTTAGCCTTCAATCGCATATTAATCGATATGTTGGCTCGTCTAGGACTTGGGCCGAAGCCAACGCCCACTTCACTGCAAGTGGATGGATTAGATTTGCAGAGTTATCCGTCGAATGCGCGGCTTTTGTGCGCTAGTCCGAGCCCCATTCCGAGGCCATCGGTTTCTCCTATGGGTGATAATGATACAATAATTATTGTGTGCGAATCTATATTGGATTCTGAAGCAAATCTACCTGAGATTAAAAACCAATTTCTCACTGTTTCTAATGATTAATTACTTTGAGTTTTGAATATTAAACTCAATTTAAGCTATCGTTAATCAATTTTTTTGCTAATTCTATCCCGTTTTCTAATTTAATTAATAGTTAAAAGAAAACAATTAAGTGCTTCGATGTATTGTGAAAGTGATATTAATTGTTTTAACTTTATAATTTTTTTAAAAAGTTTTGAAAATGGAAATGAAAATTCGAGTATTACTTGGCAAACCTCCCTCGAGATTTTCTTCTGCCAAATAAGAATCTTTCGTGCGTAAATTAGACACTTCATCTTATATACACAGGAAATTGGTTCTCATTTTCATGAAGTAAGAATACTGGCGATATAAAATTATAGAATATAAAATACAGAAATTAGATTTTTAAAAAATCTAAATTTTTAATAATGAAATCAAATTCAGATTAAATTGCTCAAAATTGTATGGCATAAAACAACAATTAACAAATTAATGATTGCGGTTGGCTCTTTTCCGAATTATTTTTTACTGTGTAATCTGTGCTGGTTCGCAGGTTTTAGCAAATTTTTAAAATTGTAGAATAATATTTGTAATTTATTGTAAATTATTTTTAAATATTTATATTTTAATTAATACAAATGAGAATCTATAAATGTCTATAAGAATTCGAATTTAAAAATTTAAAGTGCAATCAAATTTTTATGTATAGTAATTTGTATGTGTTTAGGATAAACAAAAATCAAGCTAAATTCGAAAGAATAAATCTTTTAAAATTATTTGATTTTATTTATTTGATCAAATTATGATCATTCGATAAACTGTATTCAGAATTGTAATCAAAAAAAGTTTATAACGTGATTTTAAGTCAATTTTGCGATTTTGAAAGCAATTAACTGATTACACAAACTAACAGATCATAAAAAATTAATAAAAGTATTAAGCTGCGATTATAGGATGATCACAAAATGATCAAATTTTGTATAAAAGACTATATACCAGCTTCATTTAGGATTTTGTTTTTCATAACATTTGTTCAAAATTTGTTTTGCTGATATTTTGTCAATAAACTTTTATTTAATTAGTAAAAAGAAATTAAAATAATTCCAGTTTTCTATTAACATCTCACATGTCAGAAACTGCTAAAGACGTGATACATTGTAGTGCCAAAATCAATCTAGTCGATTCTCAGGATCAAAATCATTCGTGACAGTGGAATTACTCTTGACATTCATTTCTGTCGATTGCTATTTTCTCTTCTTCCTTAAAGACAATATTTCTTTCTTTCCTTAAAGACGATGTCATTATTATATTTTTTCTTCCATAGCATTTAATATGGTACTATCAATTCATATACTGAGAGAAGAATTTCTGATAATGTCAAAACAGAAATTGAAAGAATTCAATACATTTTAAAATTTATTAAAATGCCATATTTGATATATAACAATTCTTTTAAAATAAAATGAATTTAGGTTGCATTTTTATTTTGTAAAAAATGTTAATTTATAAGAGTTTTGTTTTGAAGGTATGCGATGCGTAGATATGTTTTGCTTTGATATTTCTAACAAACAAGGATTTGCATTACAATTTTCAAAGGCAGGAGACATTCTTATCTATTAAATGAGAGAATTTCTCTTGACCTATTGGACAATTGCCAACTTAACTCGAAAGCCCTCGGTACGGATTTTGATGGCTGTGCGCAATTTCCAATTCCTTTGCAGAACCATTTCTTGGCACAAGAAATATGTAAAAACTGAATGTATCGTGATCAATTTGATTTTAGTGTGGTTTGAAACGGTTTAGTAATAGAATTTTTCACTGACATTTTGAGAAAAGCTTTGAATCAGACAATAAAATTTGTTTTTATCGCTCAAGTTATTTACTTTATTTCAGAAACATTTCCGAAAACAATATATGGAGTCTCCTGTTTTATATTTACTTGGGTTTTTGTTTTTCAACAGTTAGGTTATCTCTACATACACTTAATAAAATTATGTATGTATAATTAGCTGGAGATAAGAATTTTTTTTAATTCTCAGATGACGAATCTTGTTTCCAACCATCAAAAAATATCATTAAAACAAATTTAAAGGGAGTAGAATTTCTTTATTTAGGTTCTAATAAAGAGAGATTGACTAAAGTAAAAGTATATTTATTTTAATCTACAAAAATCAATATGTACAGAAGAAAGGTTAATTCGAATGAATGAGCTCTAGATAAAATATTAGCCATTAATTGAGTTCATGTATTGATTTCTCAAACAAAGGTCGAAGCAAAAACATAAGTTAATTATTTTTAGATTGTTTGCAGATGAATAACTTGAGCTCGGAATTAACAAGACTTTGCTTTCAATTTTTTGTTTGACTTCAAATTACATAACAATTGATAAAAGGAACTTTTTAAGCTTCATATTATCAAGATTGTTTAATGAATAAGATATTTTTTCAGAAAGTTTTTTGTATTTTTGCATTCAAAGTGAAGAAAATCAAGCAAAAGCTAACGTTATGCAGCTGATTCTTTTCTTGTAGAATAATAACGGTTGTCGGCAAAGTGTTTATAATATTATGGGTTTAAGGTCATACGGGTATCTACAATATTAATACGAGGATGGTGGTTGTCGTCGTGGTCGTGGATGCAATTGGTGCAATCTAAGATAATGTCGTCGAGAGATGGCGCTACTTTTTACTCCAGTTTCGTTAGATGCGAGTGGTTGCGGTTGCTTTGACTTGTTTTTTTTAGAAGAAACACGAAGAATGGTTTTAAGTATATATTTAATTATTAACTATTTAATTTTCATTATTAACTATTTAAAGCAATTTTATTAATACATTAGTTACTTTATTTCAGGTGTAGCGTGTTAATGAGTTTTTTTGAATTGATAGTTTCTTCAGGTACTTTTAAATAGTTTTAAAGTTTGTTTTACATATCTCGAGAATAATTACATTTTTAAATTTTAGAAATGAATGCTGATATAATTAAGTGAGAAGTAAGTATTTTGTTATTTTAGTTCATTTTGTTAATTTACTCAATTTTAAATTTTATAGTGTTTAATTTGATTTTATTTTTCAGGTTTGGATTTTGAAA
>JAQFZU010001878.1:0-11386 GCA_034696185.1 Henia vesuviana | reverse complement strand
GGGGGGAAAGAAGGGGGGGGTGTCGGATGCGATTTTTCAATCTGGTTCGCGCTCGAATCTCTTTAATTATTTACTGGGAGTATTGAAGTTTCATCTCCCCTCGTTGTATTTGACACGATAATGGACGAGAATTAGAGCCCTTTGATGATCAATGGGTCTGGGAAGTCGGGGGGGGGGGGATTTTTTTTTTTTATTATTATTTTTGTGCGTGTTTGAAAATGGCTACTTCCGGATTTTTAGGTGTTTGTAAATTCGATTTTTTTTTTTGCGGATTTTAAAAATCGAATGTTACCGGAAGTGGAAGGGAAATTGAATTCGTCAAAATCGACTTATTTTTCGTAGACTAAAAAAGTAAAAATGAAAATATAAATAAAACGTTTGGAAATACGTTTTTTTAATACGTAAAAGTCGATAGAAATACGGAGGTTTGAAATAAAAATTCAATTTGTCGACTCTCGCATCCAATTTGCACCGTAAATAACAAGAAAAAAACAATATTTTCATCCCTTTATTTATACCTCCACAGAAATATTTTATTTGTTATTATAATTATTATACGAATGCGGCATTGCATTTTCTTGTCGTCTTTTGTCGAGTTTCGACTCTTAACCAACGTCGCCGAGAGAAAATGTCGAACAAGTTGTTGGGGAAAATGGCGAATGGGGTGGTTACCGAACCCCCATCCCTTACTTTGCATTCACGCACTCGAGCTGCTTTCTTTGGCCGCTGCGGGGCGCCTCGTAGGGGCTGCCGGTTTGCCTCTTTTGTACGCGCTCAATGGGACCGAGCTGCGCAGTGAAGCGAACCCTCAAGGGGTGCGTGTGACGGGGCCCGGATTTGTGTCGTTGCGGCCGCCGCGGACAATGGCCGGCACCACTCGTCTTAAATACATTTTTTTTTTTTTTAAATAAAAATTAAAAGGAAAATTTTAAGCCTTTTATATCGTAGTAATAAAAGTGGGTAATTTTTTAAAAAGGTGCATGTGCCGAGTGCGGCGACCGCAAGAGCCGTGCAACTGCCGTGTCTCGTCTCTTCGCGGCGGTCTCGACTCGGCATCGCCGCCAAAACACCGTCATAATTCAGTAGCTCATTAGCACTCGCTGTTTCGCCGCACGAGAAAAGTTTGATGACGATGGGGCAACGGCTCACTTTTATTATCGTTGGTTATACGCATTTTCGAGATTAAAAGCAGTGCTTTCGTTGCTCCATCTTTTTTTTTTCTTTTTCCCCTTCGTAGTTGGAGTACTCGAAAGTCGGTCAATTTGTCTGGAGGAGACGAGCCACTCGTATCCATCAAACGCGACAAGATCGACATGTTCGGGGCACAATTTAAAGTCCACTTTGCAAAACTACACTCGACCCAAACAACGTTTAGAAACTCAATCGACTAAATGCTTCGACGAGTGCTTTTTGATGTTTTGACACATTTCATTTCTCTCTTTTGTCGACGAAAATAAGATTAATTCGATTTACACTTCAACTTCCGCTTTTTTTTTTTTTTTTTTGAATTTTTGAATTTTTGAATTTTTGAAATTTTGAAATTTTTTTTATAAAAAACCACTTCCGTTTTACCATTCACTTGAATTTATCCAAAAATGGAATTTGACTTTAAACCGGAAGTAGATTTAATGATTAATTGAAAATATAAAAAAAAAAAAAAAAATATCGGCCATATTTAGATAGGTGTTGGATCCGCTTCCCTCCACTTAATTATTTTGGAGACTCGACCGGGTATTTTATCGGTGGAAAAATCGTTCGTTTGGCCGGTAATTGTGCGTAATTAGAACGGAGGCAGTCGGGGAATGTGGCGAGTGTCGGCTTCGGCCGACCGCAAACTGCGTGATCCGTACGACCCCCGGTCTTCGTGCCCGACTTGCGTCCACTCGTAATCTTTTTATTGGCGGCTCGGCCACTCCTCACTAACCCGCGGCTTAACACCCCCCCACCCAACCCTAAAACAAGTCTTGGAAAAAACACACCTGAAAAACCTTTGTTTATCTCTTTAGTAATTAGTCTGTATCTTTTTTTAAACCGGCGCCACGGTAGCGCCACGTCGTGTCAGTTTTTGGTCGTGCTTTTTATTGGGTAATTGCGAGCTATTTTTTCTCCTTTTTCATCCCCCATCGCTCTGGGAAATGATGTGGCGCGTAGCCCGGCTCGAATCGGCGTGAAAGTGCATCGCCGACGGCTGTCGACTCGACTTTCTGCACGTGATAATTTGTAGAGTGCCTCGCAAACCCCGTTAAACTTGCTCTCCCTCTACTCGTCGTGTTTTGCGTCTCCGACGGGAGCAATAAACGCGAGAAAATTTTCACGCGCAAAACTCATTCGCGACATTTGTAAAAAAAATTTTTTTTTTAAACAAAGATGGCGACTTTTGTTAATTCCCGGTTGACTGGACCGGAAGTTAGTGTTGGGGGGAAAAAAAAGTGATATTTTTCCTAATTTGTCACTATACGTGCAATTGGGTAAGTGCGAGTTTATCACGTTCGGCAAATGACAGTTGCATGATGGATGAGGTTATTAGAGCTCGAGTGTGCCTCGCGTTAATAAGTTGGGTCTCTCTTTAAGCTTCCGTAGATTATCCGCGTTTAGCTTCAGTTTATTTTGATTTTTTTTTTTTTTTTAATATTTAAAATTTTTTTTATTTTTTTTTTAAATTTATGTTTTTAACGAATTTTCCACTCCGACGTGCGTTTCGAGGTCAAATGGGGCAGATGTTGAAGTCGAGATAGGAAAAGTTGGGGGGGGGGGGGGGAGGGTTGGGGGGGTTGGTCAGTGTCCACGACCTCATCCGCAAATGGAGAGGGCAGGGCATACGAGATGTGATACGGCGTTTAATACGGAGGGGGAGGGTCGGGGAAGGGGAGGTGGGGGGTGAATTTATGATGGGTCCACTCGTCCATATCGCGAGGGTCAAGACTGGACGTTTGGTCGACTCATAATTCAGTGGGCATTTTCCTTTTTCCCTCCTTTTTTAATACCCGAGTCGGTGTAGATTTATGGGTGTTAAAAGGGCTGAAAAAGGAGAAAAAATGAAATAAAAGTTGGGAGCGAATTTAAGGAGCATTTTTTGCCGATGCCATTTCGAGGGGGCACCGATTGTACTTCCGGTTGGGTGCGAGAGCTGAGAATTTAGGGGAAGGTAAGACGAGAGGGGTAGATGGTGTCGAGATGTTTTGGGGGTTTTGAGTGAACCGGAAGTGGGGTTTTAAGCGCCTCGAAATCGGGTCCGAGCGCGAAAATGCTGCTTCCGAGTGTTTTCGGAGGCGTTTAAATACCACTTCCGGTTTGGTTGGGTATCTTTAAATTTAAGAACGGAGAGGGTACGATCGTACCTAGCGTTTGAGTATGTAAATAAACCGGAAATGATATTTTTCGACCTTTAAAACATCGCTTTTAAACGGCACCTTTTGGAGCGTCAAAAAATCGCACTTCCGGTCACAATTTAGCAAAAAAAAAATTTTTTTCAAAACCGGAAAGAGTAAAAAACAGTAAGAAATCGCAAAATCCACTCGAACTCGACCCCAATCACCGTCGAAATTGCATTTCACTTTTTCTTATTTAATTTGACGTTGGTCGCACTCCTCGTTTCGAGGGTCAACGAAACCAATCGGGCGCAACAACGACTGATTGCGTCGTCGGCGCTTGGATTTAGTGCGGATTCGTCGACACGGTTGTTGGTCGACCCTTTTCGAGCTCTTATGGGTCTACGGGGGGGTAGGGAGGAGCGCTCATCGCTGCCGAATCGGTCGGTCCGGGCTCGCCCAAACTCGATTAGAGACGATCTCGCGACAGGTTAATTAAATTGACTCGACGAAACGCGGACTGGACGCCGCCAGTTAACGACCCTTCGGACATCGCACGGGGATTAACTTGGGGGGGTGGGGGAAATTAAAAAATAAATAAATTAAAAATGGTGCCGATCGGGGGGAGGGGAAATTGTGGCATTGGGGGGGGGGGTGAAGGGGAGATATAAGAAAAGCGACGAATTTACGATCTTCGACGACACCCCTTCGACATCCCCCCTTTACTCCCCCTGTTTTGGACCCGAGTGTGAATAAGACGATGGTGATTGGTTCACAATTTGGTCCCCTTTTTTTCCCGCGATTCTTTTCATTCGGTCTCACCTGTATCGCGAGACCCTCGAACATCATTTTTCAAGCCGACAACATCGTGCGGTGTGTACAAAGCCCGAAAGGTGGGTTTTTGGGGAGGGATGAATGGGGTTTGTATCGTGACTGTGCATAAAATGTATTTAAATTTTAATAAAAAGAAAATATTTTTTTTTTTCTTTCTTTTTTAAATAAAATTAATTTTTTTTTTGTTATATTTAAATATTATTTTTGAGTCGAAAAGTTTTTCTTTTCTGCGCATCGTTTGTTTCCGGTCGACTTGACTCGCGCATCATAACCCTTGGGCGAAGGGAGGGCGAAGTGGGTTCGGCAGCGCCGCGTCTTCATTTGACGAAGAACCAACCAACGGGCGGCTCCCGCAGCCGACGTCGAATCCGCCCGCCGATTCGTCGCGACTGATGGACCGGTGAAAAACCCGTGCGAAATTACGTTTCCTCGCGGCGTGTGTGTGGTTGGTGGATCCCCACTCATCCACCCGCACCTCCCCGTCTTTTCTTAACGAAAAACTCTTAATTCATCGACTTTTCGTTTAAATTTTTAAATTTTTTTAAATTTTTTTTTTTAAATTTTAAAATAAGAAAAAAGTAAAAGAAAATGGAGATTTGGTTATTTCCGGTTACTTACCCATGGGCTTCCGAGGCTCGTCGTGTGAGGGTTGTGCTGTCGGCTATGACCGGTCGGAGTTAGTTGAACGTGTTGCGCCCGCCGAGTGGTCAGCGGGGCGACTGAGGCCGCTGACGGCGGGAGGCGCCGCCATCTCGGGGCTCTCTCTCTCTATGATTGGAGCATTAGCGTAGAAATTCTAATTAGGCGAGTCATTAACATGATGTTAATTAATTGCGCCCCCCTTCGGCTAAAAGTGGGGTGGACGATTCGAGTGTCCACCACTGGCGCCATCTTACGGGGTTCTTAATTTATTCAAAAATATTTTTAAAAAAAAAATTTTTTTTTTTTACATTTTTAATTCACTTCCGGAACGCCATTTTTATCGAGTCGATAGAAGACATAATGGAAACGGTCGTCGTATCGAGGGGGGGTGAAATACATTTTGCATACGGGCACCGGTCTCGAGCTCTGCGGGACCGACCACAAAGTTGGCTCGGCTACCCATAAAGCCACACGCGACTTCCCTTTACGCGTGGACGACACCCGACCGCTTCTCCGCATTTTTTTAACGCTTCGAAGAATCGCCAAATATTAAAAAAAGATGGCGTCTCCAAGTAGTGGTGGGGGGAGGGTGGGGGGATGAGGGAAAAAGGATGAAAATCGACATTTTATTAAAATCGGGGGCGCATCGAGGGGGGATGAGGGGGAGGGAGGTCCGCGAGCGAGTGAATCGCAGGCGCCAATATCGACACCATCTGGCGAGCGGTGGGGGAAACTCGTCGTCGATATTGCCACCGACTTGGCGACTCTTGCAGACCCCGATGCGCCTCCGTAGTTGTTGTTCAACTCCGTGGAAAATTAAATTCCCTTGTTTTTGCTTCGCTAACAATTGATCACCCACTTTTGAGTCTTTGGGCTGCTTTTCTACGTTTGGGGGGGTGTTAAAGGGGTGAAATGAGGGCTAGTTTTGGTATTGGGTTGGGGGGGGGGGGAGACGGAGAATTGTTTTTTTTTTCTTTCTTTTCGTTTCGAGCGGTTCGACACCGACCGATTTTCCGAGCCATAAATTTGAAAATGGCCGACGGCAGCGTCGAAGACGTCGATGATGATGATGGGGGTCGGTGGAGTAGAGATTTGTCGGCGAATGTGATGGGGGTGGGGGAGGGGAAGTGGTGCGATTAATGATCACTTTTATTCGGTGTGTGTGGGGAGGTGGAGGGGGGGGTGAGTTGATCGAAGGGCACGATGGGTTTTAGCATCGATCGTTTTATTATTCGTTTGTTTGTTCAACTTCCGGTTTAATAAAAATATGTATTTCCGGTTTGGTCGAAGTATATTAAAGAGGTAAAATTCGGAGATTTCGTAATGTCGTTTCGGATTTAAAATGGAAGTTTTTTAAAAAATTTGAAAGTAACCGGAAGTTGTGTATTTAATCGCGTGAATGGCGTGAAATTCGACCTTTTTAAAGCGAAGAAAAAAACGATGAAAAGAACGAGGAATGCGTTTTCATTGATGAAATTTTTGCGGTTTTCGTTTTTTTTTTCCCACCCATTGTAAGACGACCGTCTCATCAACCGACCTCTCGCCAACGTCACTCGGAGTCCATCTCCGCAACATTTTCCCATAATTCCAATCGACGCCCTTCAAAATTACCCGAAAATCCCCATTTTCCCTCCCCTCGCATCGACAGATGGACAACGCATCCATCCCCCTCTCTACCAACCGAGGGGAACTCGGTAGAAACGCTGATGACGCAATTGCCGCTATCCCCCCTTTGTCCCCCCCCACTTGCGTGAATTATGAAAATCTAATCCGAACTGCGCCCGAAAGAGTCCAGTGTGTGCCGAGTGGGCGGTCCCGGGGGTCGAGTCGTGATTGACAGCGAAGGAACCTCTTTGTGTTAACCCCGGGGTACTTTTGTTCGAGGTGGGGGGAGGGGGTGTTAAAGAAAAAAAATGGTGGTGGGGGGGGAGAGGGAGGATGGCCACGTGCGGGCGTGCGGTGCGCCAAATGCGGCCTGTCTCGTTACGGGTTGGTTGGCCGCTTGTTTCTTTCGTCTACGTACCCCGGGTGGGGGCTTTTGGTCACGTGCATTGTCGACTTATGCAAATTTGGCGTCGAAAATTACATTCTCTCCATGCGTGGGGGGGTGTTATTTTTTTTGAGGGGGAGGGGATTTTTTTTTTTTTATTTTCCGGGAATTGATCAATTTGATGGGGAGTTTTTGGGGGGTGCGGAGGGGGCGCGTGTTGTTTTACGGCGTCAGTCGTCCATGATGGATGGTTTATTGCCACTGATCGGCAGCCGGGACTCGCAGCTCCCGTCTGTTTTTGTCGCGATGCTCGAACGGGTATTCATAATGCAGCGAGTAATGCAGGGAAGCGCGGGCGACGGCGGCAGCAAACCACCCCTTTCGTTCCTGATTTGCAAGGGTAATGGTCGTTGCTCGAGTCTCGCGAGAGGTGGCGCGAACACCGAGTGATGAAGAATGCGTTCGCGCGCGACATTAAAGTCGGACGCCGTGATTTGATTAATACCGGTGCAGCGACACCTGCCGGATTTTTTTTTAAAAAAGTTTTTTTTTATTTTTATCAAAAAATTGTCGGACACTTTTAACCTACCGACACCCGAGGACACGTGGGTTTTTGGGGGTAAAAGGAGTGACATAAATCGACGCGTTGTTTCGGTAGTCTCGTGTTGTTTGTGTTGACTTTGCGACCCGTCGTTCGGCTCCTCCTACCGTTCCCTGTCGCTACATCTGTCGTCTCTTTTTATAAGAACCAGTCCGAAAACCACCTTTTCGGGGGGTTGGTCGAATCCATCAAATCCCCTTTACCGTCCGAAACCCGTTTTCTTCCCCCACCCTTCCCCCCTCTTTTGTTGGATACCCGCGATGTCGCGGTTACCCATCGCGCAAACTCCCGGTGAGTTCGTGTGTCCGAAAGACGCGCGCGAAAACGGGTTTTTCGGGGGGAGGGGAAAGTGGGAGTGGTGAGCGAGGGGGTCCATCGTTCATCCGTCGCCCGATTAAGCCCGGGAGCAGCGGGTCGGAAAGGATGGAAAGGGGCGTCGCATCGCCTCGACGTGTCTATCGGTCGCGCCGCGGGTGGACTCTGGTGGCGGTGTGCCGAAACGGGTCCTTTGTCGGTTGTTATTATTGTCGGTCTGTGGTACCGCGACTGCTTCTCCGCTGCGGGTACTTAAATGGAATTGTTTGGGGGGAGGTCGAGGAGGGATTTTGTGCGTGACGTCGTTTCCGGCTCGAGTCTCGTTCTTTTACGAATGTCTGGTTGCGAGAATCAATTTCGTTCGGGCCATTAAACCGGTGACATAGCGAATCTTAGTCCATTGGGTTCTCGAAAGGACGGGGGTCTCGAACGGATGAGTGTGTCGGGAGTAGACGACGAACGTCACGACATTTGACGTGCATCGGTCATAACCGAATTCGAATTCCGAACTCGAAACGCCATCAATAAAAAAAAAAAAACTTTTTCTTATCTGGAAAACAAAAATGGTGGATTTTTTTTTTTACCGGAAGTGAGAAAATAGCCATTTTAAATTTTTTTGCCATTTTTTTTTTTTTTTTAATTAAAGGATTCGCACGGGTCGTTGCATTTGGGTTTTGAGTGAGTCGCAGCGTCGTTTGGGGAGTTGTAGCAATAAAATGAAGTCGGGCACCGCTAGGGGGTGGTTGGGGGGGGGGGCTGCGAGACGCTGTCCTCTTTGTCACGTGATATCCACCGACACTCGACGACCTCTGAATAAAACACTAGTCTCGAGGCGCGGATCGAGTGCCACTCCCACGCACCTTTCACTCTTCAATCTCCCCTCACCCCCCACCCCCCAACAGCCCTTACCAACACCCCCCCACCCCCCGGAAATTAAAAAAAATATTTTTTAAAAATTTATTTAAAAAAAGATTTTTTTTTTTTTGTTTTCAAAGTTTTACGCGTTTAAAAGAAATAAAAATGGCGTCAAGGATCGTATTTTACGAGGGATGTTTTTGTGGGTGGGCAAAATAAAACAAGAAAAAAGTGATTGTTGCAGCACTTTTCGAGTCTAACGACCATTAAATCACGCGTGCAACAACACATGAATCAAAATAGAAAAATAAAAAAAATATTTTTTTTTGTCTGTTTTCAAGCGCTTTAAGCGTGATCCGAATTAGGCGATTATCGACACTCAATTTGGTCTCGCGAGACGTGATGAGAGGGGTGAGATTTTTTTTTTTTTTTTTTTTTTAAGTGTATGGGCGTCTTATTTAAATTGAAGAAGAATTTGTTGAGAGACGCGTTTGGTCGTCCATTTTTTGATGCAAATTGAAGGGTTTTTTTTTTCTTTTGAGTGGAATCTCCGCCTCGAGTCGTTCGGTTTGCCTCGTTCGGTCGTTGGTTCGTTTGAGGGAGCCCATCGAGACAGAGACGCCCTCGTGCGTCAACACTTGGCCGACCACGGTTCCGCCCGTCCGACTCGGCCCGTCCACTTGCCGTCCATCAATGTCCTCATTGGTTCGTTTTCTACGCGTCGCTGACGATAAAAAATATTTGGGGGGGGGGATCAAATATGGTGGATTTTTTTTTGGGGGTTTAAAGGGAAAGTCAATATGGTGGATGTAGAAAAAAATTTAAAATGGTGGATAAATAATTTTTTTTTTTGAATTTTAAAAAGAAAATGGCGGAATTTAAATGGCGGGTAAATAATTATTTTAAAAATTAAAATGGCGGATAAATAAGTTTCTAGAAAAATCTAAAATGGCTGAAAAATTTTTTTTAAATCAAAATGGCGGATAATTTTTTTTTTTTTTTAAATCCAAAATGGCGTAAAATTAATTTTTTTTTTAAAACAAAAACTTTTCTTTATAAAATATTTAGTAAAAATTTATAAAAGGAAAGAGTCGTATATTAGCAGTAGGGCGCAGTGCAGAGCGATCGAGATTGCACGGATCGCAAAGGAAAATGGCGGTGCGCAATAGTCCTAAATTTTGTCAGGGAAATTACGCGCGGAATTTTAATGAGATTTAAGCGGCGACGCGGAAGAAAAGAAGCCCGGGTCTAAGCAGCGATTTTTATTGCAGGTAAATCTTGGGTCGAGCCCCCCTCACGATTGGCTGTGGCAGGCCAATCTCACATACCGCGTCGACCGAGCTCGGCTTAGCGCAAATTATTGCCCTCCCCCATCTCCCTCAACCCCCCTCGTTTCCCCGCACAAAAGAAAAAAAAAGTTTGCGACCGATCGCGATCGCTCGCCATTTTTATCGGTGAATTAAGACGATGTTGGCATCCGTCGTCATGGTAACCGCATCTTCCACCCTAATTAGAATCTCGTGTTAATTTAGATGCGTTGCGACACCTTAACATTTTTGAAAATTTTTTTTTTTTTTGGGATTTTGTGATTTGCTGTTTTTTTTAAGGGATTTTTGGATTTTTGGATTTTTAGTTTGTGAAAAGTGATGGAAGTTTTTAATTATTTAAATTGATTGTGTCGATAATTGCGAGTTGGAAACGAGTCGCAAATTGCATTTGTCCAATTGCGATAAGTCTGAGGGAGTTTTAATTATTTTTAATTGCAATTGTGTCGTCTTCCGAGCCTCGTCCACTATTTTGCGCTCGGAAATTACGTCATTTATTCACGTGTGATTTTGGTTGGAGAAAAATGAAACATCCAAAATGGCCGAATTTAAAAAAAAATTTTTTTAATGGAAAATCCAAAATGGCCGAATTTTTTTAAAAATTATTTTAATGGAAAATCCAAAATGGCCGAATTTCTTTAAAAATTTTTTAAATGGAAAATCCAAAATGGCCGACGAATTTTCCTAATAATTTTGAGATGAAAAATGCCAATAAATATTTGAATAAAAATGAAATATATGAAACGTGTCAATGTTTAGTGAAAAAAGGGTTAATAGAAAGAATGGGAAGAGGGAAAATAAATAAAGAGGAGAAACAGTAGGAGATTCTCTTTAATTTCGCCCTTCGCTTTTAATTAAATACCACACGTGTTACACACAAAGTGTCGCCCACAGAAATCTGTCACCCGAGTCATAAATATTCATGCCATTGCGACTCAGTCTGTGCCCGGTCTCACATTAAATTATAGCCAATAATAACAAACTGGACCTAAAACCGTCAACTCGCGATTTTCAACTAAATTCTCAACTTATTTTCATTATAGACACCAACAGATGGCGTTTTTCTAAATAATTTTCTTGTTGTTGTTTTTCTTGTTTACGGTAACAGCTGCTTAAAACATTTTTCCCATTGATTTCTTGTTGTTTTCTTGATAAAGGAAAACAATTGCCGAATATAAATGGATAATGGCGACCCATTGTGTTTTGCGCGTCCAATTCATCAGACGCGTTATTCGAACGCCGCCTTTGTCTATTGCAAACGAGGCCTAAGATACCAGGCGTTTAAAATTCAATGATATTAATTAGAAGGTGCGTTCAAATCAGCACTCGCTTCTTCATGGGCACCGCCATTTTTTTTTTTTTTTTTTTTTTTTGGGTGCGAGATTTTCGGTAATGAACAAAGCGGCTCAATAATGAGATTATGTCGAGGAAGCGACATTTTTTTTTTTTTCCTTCGCCATTTTTTTTTTTTTATTATTATAAAATTTTTTTAAAAATATAAATTTATAAACACGAC
>JAQFZU010001877.1:0-11386 GCA_034696185.1 Henia vesuviana | reverse complement strand
ACAAACCAGACTATTGAAACAAGTCAATAACAACAAAATAGTATTTCTTTTAAGGTAAAAACCCAATTGGTCACTATATGGTCAGTAGCCATAAACCGGACGAAAGGCTTCTTTCCTTTCTCCACCCATGCACCATTGATTGGCATCGGTCGAATCCTGCACGTCCGCTCACTCCGAGTCGAGGAAATAGTCAAAGTGGTGTTTTTTTTTCTTTTTTTTTTGATTTAGTTTGAAAAAGTATTTTGTCCCTTTCCTCACGCAGGAATTTCCTGAGACATTGGTAGTGGTCACTCGAAAGTCACTCTTGGAACGAAGAGAGACGGGGTTCGGTGAAGCGTGTGGGCGTTTGCGAACCTGATGAGGCAGTGGTTCGATACACAAGTATTTGATCGATTTATGCAACTTGGGGGGTTGCAAGAAGTCCCAATGGGAGGGAAATTAATGTTTTCCCCTCAAAAGGAAATTCCACAGACCGTTTATCACGCATGGAAAACCCATGCATGAATTCGTTTTTCCATTGATTAACAATTGAGAAAGGAAGGGAAACTGAATTTTTTTCTATTTTTATTATTATTTTTCAAATTCTTTTTTATATATTTTTTCTATATGTGGAAAGAGAGAAATATTGAATAGAGAGAGGATCATCAACATCCGGTTGTAAATTTCAACTTCCCAATGTTTGTGTGACACAGTAGCAACATCTCCACTTGAGATCAATGAATTGATTTGCTGAAAGAGATAACCCTATGACCACTAAAAAAATACTTTTTTCCTGTAATTAGAATGGAGATGAGATAAGAAAATTGTTTTTTTCCTCTCTTATCTATTTATTATTGTTATTATTAAGCGAGAGATTTATTATGACGTCACATCAACGCCTCGTTCTGCATGGAAATTGTTAGTGTTTGACGTGGAGGGTTTAAAGTGTACTCATTCCAATTACCAGTCCTTAGAAGAGTTTTGTATTGTTATTTTTCGTCACTACCTCGTTGTAGGCCAAACGAAATGTCGTCGAATTTGGGTCAAGATGGACAGGTTTTCGTATACAAAACTTCGTTCTTTTTTTGCCTGACTTATTTAAGAGGATTGCGCATCTTGTTCGGATCTACGTCCATTTTTTTTCATTTTGGTTACTAAGGGTAACAGGAGTAGAGAGAAACGCATTCCCCAACGGGAGCCTTCTCCTGATTGAGCGGCATGGGAGGGCTTTGATGCATTATTTATTTAATTTGGGGCCACCGAAGCCCCAGCGCCACGCACGGACAGGTATGATGAAGGATCCACGTCACATGTTGAGTGCGTGGGTGTTGTGGTGCAATAGAAGAGGATGTTTTCGAACTTGATTTAAAATTAATAAAAAAAATTGAAAATGAATTTCGCAATGATTTTTTAGGATTTTCTCACAAAAGTGAACAGATGTCAATCATTGGATGAAATTTTTGGGGATAAGTTAGAGGGCAAATCACCTGGAGTTAGATGTCCATTCAGCTGTTTGAAGCCCTGGAAGAAAGGTGGAGGGGGCTGGTCTGGTTTTCTTTTCTTGTTTGAGTCTTTGATACAGGAGGGGGAATGAAGGTTCATTGTCGTCAGGATGGTCAAATGCAATGTGCCTAGCAACAGAAACACATGCGACTATACGAGATACGATTCTCATCGAACGAACCGAGGGAAATTAAAGCACGGGTTTTCTATAAAAAGTGAAAAAAGAACAGATCAACAGATTAAATCGCAGAGAGAAAACTCTTCTCTAATTATTATCAGTAGCGTCATGAAGTAACGAAAGACTTCAGGAAGTTAAATTATCAGGATGTCTTATGCAATATTGAAAGAAAAGGATCATTAATTGCTCTTATTTGATTTTCCACTGAAATGTAATGACTTCTGGAGAAGCCATGAGGTGGCCAGGACATTGAAAAGGCGAAGACAGAACACGATAGTCTCGTCATGCCTTTCTCTGGCTCCGGGTTGGATTTGGAGGTTGGCAATAGAAGCGAGTGGTGATTTGGGGACACGCAGTTGTGTCGAAGAAAATTGGAGGCGTAATTAAGCACTTGGGTGGTTGCAGTAGACTGCTATAGATTTGCGTGCAGACGGTGTCAAACTGCATTTTGTAGCATTCGTGATGATGCATAATTAATGCAGCATGAAAGATACGTTTTGCAAGAATCTTAAATTTTTTTTATTGCTAGAGCTACGACATTTTTCAAAAATTTTATCTCAAACAAGACCATCAAGAATTTTTTTTTTCTTTTGGTTTGGAAGAGTTGGTGCACGTATGGCAGTTGGCACACTTCCCACTAGACAGTTTTGGAGAGGAATCGACGAGTGAAACAGTGTGGACTGGGTCAATTTATCACACACGCCCGGTGATCATCGATCAACTCGCAAGACCATGTGGTCAAGACTTTTAGCTGTGTCAACCGCATTCCACATTTGCAAATACGGACAACTTAAGATCGAAACACTCCTTCGATAACCTTCAACTTTTGTCCAAACGTGCGAATATCGACTACTGGAATCTGCTGGCAAAAGGTTCCCAGTCAAGGTGACGTTGGCTCAGTCCAGGTGCGCTGGAAGGAGAACGACATTGCGCGTGGGCGACGAATCTCGACGAACGTTGAATATTTCAAGTTGTGTACGCGACGGAGCCCCGTGACCTGCGGGGGGTTTGTTGTCGGGTCCGGGTGAGTGAGGGCACCTCGTCGCCCTTGGTCCCGAGCCAAGGTCACGGACCCACGAGGGAAGCCCGATGCCATCTTTGCTCGTGGCGGCAATTAATTGTCAACATGACAAGAATTATGTGCAACCGGACGGCCAGGCACGGCCTTTTTACGGGGAGGGGATGGGGTGGCCGAATCGCGCACGGAACTCTGGGGTGCTGTGAAGAGACCTTGGTCGATGAGTGCGTATGTTCGAGCCGCATGCGCAGTGAGGCTGTAAATCACGCGTATAAAGGAAAACCAGTTCGAAGGAACATTTTGAGACGTGATCTTGTCTTGCTTTATACAATTTCCTTACGAATTAAAGTAATAAAAAATTTTTTTTAAATGGAAAATATTTATTTTTCTTATGAAATTAAGATGTGGCTTCGGCTCATCTTGAAAGCTCATTTCGTGTGGCTATTAACACCTGTCATGCTGTGACGCTATTATTTATAGGCCATAATTAGCTATTTTATACCTTCCATTCAAGCGCATGCAATTTTATTTACGCATTATCTCGTAAATACTGATTTTAGTCAATTGCTTCGCAGTAACGAAGTCGCACGTGTTCATTAAGACTCATTTAAAAAAAATAATTTTTTTTAAGGAAAAATTTCGATAATTTTTGCTCTTCCCTATTGTCGATGAAGGCGGGACGTGACTCGTAACCTCCCGCCCATCGTGCATTGCGTGGGCAGTCTATTGGTAGTCACTTCCGGTGCATGTTATGGCTGGAGCATTGGTGGCTGTGAATGAGGAGGCTCTTGGTGCTCAGCCCGGAAGTTATTGGTGGTACGCACGTGGCTGCCACCATGACTTGCACGCTGCACCGACACCCAATCTCCATCTGTGCCAATCTTTTTGTGTGTGACGAAAAGTCGAACGAACCCGTGCCAATGTTGAAATGGATTTTTTTTATTTCTCACACTTTTTTCCACGGGTTTTTTTCTCGCACGTGCGATGCTCCTGATTAGCACCAACACGATGCCTTTAAAACTCCTTCCTTATAACGAGGTTTCCCAGTCTTACTTTTTCCGCTCGGAGCGTAAACCTCGTTTGCGCTCACGTGCCAATGTCTGATGCCCCCTACCCCTTACAACACCCCCAAACCCCTCCTGAGGACCTTGAAGAGCCTGTGGGGGTCTGCCAGCGAGGCTAAATTATCTCCAGGAATAACTAACTGATGATAAATAATTTTTTATTCTTTTAATTTTAATTTTTTTTTTAATTTCTCGGGGGAGGGGAGAGTAAATGTGCAGGAAAATTATTTGGTTGTAAAAATGAAGTTTTAAGTATAAAATAATAAATAAAAAAGTAAAAAAATGTGGAAATAGGAAAAAAGAAGTGGAGTGTGTGTAGGAAACGAGTTCTTTTTAGGTGACAGATTTATTTGTGTTATCCGCTCATGAATTCGTGGAAGATGTTTTTTTATGATGAAATATTTTTGTGGAATTTCACTAAAAAGTCCATCACTTGGAATGAGTTTTTTTTTTTTTTTTTAATTTTTAAAAATATATTTTTTTAAAATATCAAAATGGATGAACTTGGGTGGCCCAAATAAAATATTTTTAAAAAAAATTTATTTAATATAAATAAATATTAAAAAAAAATTTGGGGAATTGTAAAAAGGGGGTGGGGGTTAAAAAGGAATTAGTTTTGTGTTCACTTTTGAAAGAGGTAATAAATTATCAAAGACCTTTGAACTAAACCTAGAAAAGAGCAATAGAGCTGTTGCATCAATTGCATCTTAACGTCTTGAGAATTCACCTTAATTACTGGGCAATAAAAGAAGGTACCGCTTCGGAAGGGTCAAATTGAAACTCACCTTTTGATCTCTAACGTTTCTAACAAATTAAAATTCACGCCAACACTAATTTTCACGAATTATCTAAAATTAGAAAATTTTCAAAATCTTTTTTTTCTCAATTATAAGAAATTGGTTTGTTGTTGTAATGGAGGTTTCTGGGTTCAGTTTTCTCTTTAACTCACTTGTCATCCATGAGGGGTGTCTTTTTGTTTGTCTGCCGGTTCAAAACAAATTGAGAAAGATGAATGACTTTACCTGCCTCGGGTAAAACAACTCTACGCATACTTAACTACGTTTACTGATGAATTGCAATTTATTTATTTATTTACTCTTTTTGTTAAATTAAAAAAAAAATTTAAAAATATCAAAGGATTCGATTCTTTGTAATTTTACGCTTCGTTGTACTCGATTTAGTGTATTTATCACATTTAATTCGATTTTTTTTTTTCATTTAAAAAAATTTAAAAAAATACATTAAAATTATTTAATGGTTAAAAATTTGAAAATGACGTCATTACATTTCGAAATAAATTTTTTTTAAAGCAGGAAAAAGGAAAAGTTGAATTTGGGAATTAAAAAAAAAATTCAAGGTGAATGATTAAGGGAATGAGAGGCCCCGAATTAAAGGTGTGTAGTTGAGGGTGGGGCTTTTTGTACGTGTGGGTGGTTAATGTCGCCACCTGCCATTGTCGCAGGTGGATGCAGGTGAAATACGAAAAATAAAAAAAGTCCTTTTGTGTGATGATTATCTTTATCGGTTGATGGAATTTCAATACTTTCTTTTTTTATTACGTATTGTTTATTTACGATTGTAAAGGGTTGATCGGGTGCGACGTTTTTTTTTTTTTTAATTTTTTTTTTTTAATTTTTCTTTTAAAGATTTCATTGATAAAAAGAATTTTTAAAAAAATTTTTTGCGATTGATTCTTTCGAGTGAATCACCTTGGGGGCGTTGCGTCTTGGTGGAACCGTGTTGGAACGCAGTTGGGGTGGGGAAAGAAACGTGGGTTTTGCGGTGAGTGTGTGTTGGGGGAGAAGCTGAGCAAGTAACTCGCGCTGGCTGTCGATTGTCCTTAATTTGGTAATTAGTGGCATTTTCTCGCTTGATTTATTGAACCGAAAGAAAAAAAATGGACGATAAAATGACTAGCGAAAAATGAGTTTAAAAATTAAACGAAAATTTTTTTTTTATTTTTAAAATTAATTTTTTAAGGAAAAAATAAATAAAAAATTTTTGCGATCTCGTTAAAACGAAGTTAGCCATTTTGTCGCAGCTGTCGTATACGAGGGCGCCCATTCACGCTTCTCCTTGGAGTTCCCTGAGCGCCTCATGCGGGGCATCAAGGTCGGCCATCGCAGTAATGAGGGTCGCTCGTAAAAATCCATTTCTCCGCCACAACTTGTTTGACGCATAAAGTCTCAAGGACGCTCTAGGGAGAGAAGGAGCCAAAAAGCTGCTGCTAAAAACGTCACTAAGTTGACATTTATTATTTTATTTTTATTTTATTTAAAAAAAAAAAATTTTTTTGTCGTGTCGGGGCAAGAAAATGACCTGTGATACCAAAAAAGGTGAAAATGACGTCATAATGTAGAGGAAATAATAAAAAATATTTTTTAATGTTTTTATTAATTATTAAATTAAAAAAAAAAATTTTAAAAGTAAAAATGAAAAAAATTGTAGTGATACCTGGTGGCAAAAGTTGACACTTTTATAGCGTTACAACACAAAGTACACACGGTATTAAAAATGTAACGATTTTTACTTGAGTTTTACCGCCTACGGTTTTATGGTTGGACTGTCGTTATAGAAAAATAATAAGCGCATCATTAACGTGCAATTATCGCGTAAATCCCCTACTTAACGTTACAACGAGGCTTGTTTTAAGCAAAATAACAAGTTGCATGATTTATCACGACACATAACTCGACTTGACGTGCGTTGCGGTCGCGTTACGCTAAACTCGTTTGATTTTTATCTGCCTATTTCATCGTCGAGGGAATTATTAACTTTGATTTCTCTAATCGATTTATTTTTAGTCTTAAAAATATTTTAATTTTATTATATTTCTTATATCGAATAATTGATTTAAGGAGAATGTGGTTTTTATAACGAGGTTTGAGTCAGGCATCTCGAGTTTGTCAACGGTTCGAGTGACCCACCTTGACGTCGGTGTAATTAAGGATGGGTCCGCCCTGGCGTGTGTTTGTTCTGCTCATGCGCTCTGACTTGTTCGCTCGCGCGCCTGATTTGAGGTCGTGGCGCAATTGAATTACCTAATGGAGCAAGCGACGGAATGCCCAAAATCTGCTAATTGAATTCGTGTCTTTTTCCCCTGCCTACTTTTAAGCAGCCATATGTCAATGTCTTTACACTGCTGCGCATGCGTCATGTCAATTGAAGCTTCTCTTCACCAACGGCAACTGCAATTTAGTGCAATAATAAAACGTTTTGCTTAAACTATTCATTTAAATAAAACACGGAAACGTCACTTTGAAGGTGCTAAAATACTACTTCCGATTAAGTGGGAAATTTGCAATTTTAAGTGCTTTAATTACCCGAGTGGTAGATGGTGCTCGTAAATTTTTAGGGTCTTAACTAAACCGGAAGTACTTTTTGGGAGCCTTCGAAAAGTCTTGATTGGCAATTAGGGGGCAATTTGACGAGGCTTGAAATCGTACTTCCGGTTTACTTAGAAGTCTAAAAATTTAATAATAGTAATTATTGATCACGTGTTTATTGTTGTTAAAATTTTGGATTTTTAACTTAGCCGGAAGTGGATTTTAGACTCCTCCAAATCCAGTGTTAATTGAAAATCGTGTCATTTCGTCGGCTTTGAAAAACCACTTCCGGTTGAATTAGGACTCTAAAAATTTAATAGCAGTTATTACTGGTCATATATTTAGTGCCCTTAAAATTCTGAATTTCCAACATAACCGGAAGTATTAATATAATTTATTTGAATCGCGTGAAAAATAACAATTTTAATGGAAAATTTCTTAATTGAATTAATAATAAAAATTCAATTTAAAAGCGGTCAACAGTAGAAATTGAATGTACTGGAAAATGGCACACGTTTGACCGACCTCCGATTGAGAAACCTGTAATTTGACAATAAAAAAATAGATGATGGAGAAAATTACAGAGTCCATCACGAACAATTTCTCTGTAGTTGACGATGTCATTTTTCTCGGGTCGCAGGTGATGGAGGCGGCGGCAGATGTTTTTTTTTTCTTTTTTTCTTTTTTTTCTAAGTCGGGATTTAATGAGTCCTGGTATAAGTTGTCTCCATAAAATTTTTTTCCCAATTTTTTTAAAACTCAGTTTTGTTTTCGAGATTAGATTTAAAACATTAAAAAATAATTTTGAAAAAAAAATAATAAATTTTTTTTTTTTATTTAAAATTGTGAACCGAAAAATTCCATCTGGTGGCAAAATGTCGAACGAGTGTCAGGGATGAGAAATTTTTTTTTTGCTTTTTCTTTTTTCTAACTTAGCCTTGGGAAAAATGATCCTTGGTTTTGTCATGCCGCCAACATACATTTTGTCTTTTTTCTAAAGTGGAAGGGGGTTTAATTCGTGGATAAGTAAGTCATTAGTAAGCAATGAGAAGGAGAAAAGAAATGAAACAGCACAAATTAATTACAAGTGAGAGCGCTTTTATGCTAATCACGAGCAAAAAGTTGTCAAATATTTGGGGGAAAAAATTTTCAGGTTTCTAAAAACAAAAAAAAAATTAAAAATTTTTTAAATATAAAAAAAAAATATTTATTTTGATGTATAATAAAAATAATTAAAAATTTTCTAAAATAATTTTTTTTAAAAATTTTCTCAGTGTAAAATTGTGTACATTTGAATTTAATGAAATAAAGTAAATATAATTACTTAAGAAATTTTTTTCTTTTAATTTATTGATTCAGACACTAAAATAAATAAAAACAAAAAATAAAAGGACAAGGTTGAATAAGATAAATATTTAGCATGTTAAAAGAAAAGGTTTGATGATGGCGGCATGTTTTGTAAGTGCTCAATCAGCAAAAGGTGAATGGAATCCCAGAGGGCAGCCATCCGAACAACATCATCTCTGCTCTCACACACACACCTGCCATAAACGCAGACGGGTTCGATTAAATCAAGGTTCCCCATCCACCTGAAAACGGGAAGAGGGCGCCACGCAACGTTGTAATGGACGCCAGGAAATAAAAGAGGCACATCGAACTTAAGACCTCGTTTACGACCTGCCCTATTCTATCTGCTCTCCCACACTTCTTATCGTCTTGTCCACATCGTCGAATTAAACCTTTTTTTTTTTCACAAGAATTTTCTAAGAAAAAAAATTTTTTTTTAAATCGAAATTTGAGAATTTGTGGGATTTTTTTAAAAAAAATTTTAATGAAAATTTTTAATTAAATTAATTTTATTTTCATTAAATTTTTTTAATTATAAAATATGAAATGGAAAATTATAGAAATAAAAATTAATATTTTTATTTCTAAGAATAAAAAATTCATATTCGAATATTTATTTATTCATCAAATTCAAAGATCCACTAAATTAATTCAACTGAAGAATTCTTACAAACCGGAAATGTAGATTTAAAGATAGGCAAATGAAGCTAACGATCCTTGTATAATATAAAAAAAAATCTTGTCAAGGTAAACTTTATTATAAAACAAATTTTTCACAAACAAAAAAAAAAATTCATAAATAAATGAAATCAAATGAAAAGCTCCGCCTGAGAGAGCCGCTTCACTGCAAATCTCCAACATTTTATTTTTAAAAAAAATTCTCTTTTAAAAACGCGTTGAAAACCCCCTATAAAACCCGAAAATTTCGCCATTTTTATAATTTTCCATTCCACGTATCACATTTCTCCATACCACAATGGAAGATGAAAGGCGATTGGCCCCCTGCATCACTAATACAATTGGCGCCCTTTAATCCGAGGGGCTGGCGAATGCTATTACGAAGGCGATGCACATCTAACAAAAAAAAATCCTGATTTGACATCGTGCTTGAAATTCTAATGTATCTTGCGTAATTACCTCGAATTTAATAATTTGTATGTGAAAAAAAAAATTTTATATCCCAAAATAAAATGAATAAAAAATGGCCACCCCGACAAATATCTTATTCAATGCGGATCAATACGGGATAAAATATTAATAGAATTGCATGACCATGAGTATTTTTGATGGGGGGTGGTGGGGGTGGAGAGGGGGTGGGGGGGAGGCGGTTACTGCGCAGTTGGCGGTCGGGGAAAGGGGGGGGGAAGGGAGTTTGCTCGCTTCATTTCCAATGCTAATGCCTGTGAGCGAATATGCCGGGCCCTGATGTGTGTTTCATTCATAGCTTTGCATAACAGAGCGCCGCGATGCTTGCCAATGCATGCAAACCAGTCGACGTCGAGGCCTCAGTTGCCGCCCGCCGCCCCCCGCAGCCGAACGCCGACACCGTGAGCTCCCACACGGCCGCCGCCCGGATGCACCAACGCCTACGAAGTGACGATGGGTTACGTTGATCACGGTAAGAAAAACACGTTTTTCATTTTTATTTTTTTTTTTGCTAAGGGTGGGTTTAGGGGAGGGGACTTATCTCTCCCGTTTTCGGTGATTCTGTCTACCTCCGAATCCCATAGGAATTTCGACACCAGGGGTTGACGAGGTGATTGCTTTTAATGTTAGTAATTTTTATCTTTTTTTATTTTTTTTGCGGTTTATTTTACGCGGGGGTGGGGATTTTAGGGGGTTTTGGGAGAGGGGGAATTGATTTTGGGTTTGTTTCTGGTCTTATTTTAATATATTTTGATTGATTTTGGTTTCTTTTGGTGTTTTAATTGCATTGAATCGAATTGCGTTCGAAATGCTGGGATGTGTTTAATTTTTAAAGGTTTAATTGCGCGTGACGTCATATTGCGAATCGGCCTCGTGCGTGCTGCGTCCACTAATCCTCGCCGGATCACGTTACATAAAATCTTAATGGAGGCAATTAGGCCTAGGTTGGTCGTACGAGGCCGTCGTTTCACCCCCGATGCATTCATTGCCGTCGCCCAAATCTCGGGTGACCACGCCCAGCCTTTAAAGCAAATCTTCCGCACCTGGCGCATCCATCTTGCTTTTTATTTTTTATATTAAATTTTAAAATTTTATAATTAAAAAAAAAATTATTGGAAAGGCGATAAACATTATGGGAATTGGTGGATATGATTAACTAACGAGGATTTGATGATGTGTAATTTATTGGCTTCATGTAACGATTAAATTCGAAATATTAAAAAAAAATTATTATTTAATTAATAGTCAATTATAGTATTTTAAGTCTTATTTTTGAATTGGAAAAGCTTTACTTTCCAGTTGTGGGGGTAGGGTAAAGTTGTTTGACGTCAATCACGTGACGGGGTTGTGTGCATTGTGTCGTGAGATGTGATTGAGAATTGCTTACCCAACTTGTTAGCGTGTGTCAGGTGTTATCAGAGCATCTGCGAGCTTTTCTCTCCCTCTTTTGATGACATCATTTATTCAACCGGAAGAAGCCCCCGCGCGTCTGTTTTACACAAAGGGACAGATGAACATCGTTGATGATAAAGATCGCAAATTTGGAGCAGGATGCTACAACGTTTGCGCAGATGCAGTCCACGTCAATACAATAACAACACGCGGAGCTTTATTTACCTGAAATTTAAAACCCACCGAAAATGCCGCCATCTTTAATATTATCATTCTACCATTTTAGTTTTCAACCCTCAAATAAGGCTTAAAGCTGAACAAGTTGCCTTAGAATAAGCAAAGAATAGTATTTGTATCATTATAAATTGAAAAATCGAATTATTTCGACTTGTATCGAAACAAGTGGGATTGAAAAAGATAAAAATATGTAAAA
>JAQFZU010001876.1:0-11390 GCA_034696185.1 Henia vesuviana | reverse complement strand
CATGGGATCTCATTAAGGTTTGAATTTCTTAATTTATGATGATTTTGAGGAATTTTTACTTGTTTCAATTTATTCGCCTTGCGCGAAGTGAAAACGGCGGTTATTTTATCCGTTGGTATTCGCATGAATTTGAATGTTGGAACTTGGATCATTGGGTCCTAATATGTTTCATGATATTCACTAAAAACATTGGACCCTACTGAGGTTTGAAGTCTGTGATCAGCGATGGTTTTGGATGAATTTTTAATTATTTGAATTTATTCGACTTGCGCCATTTGAAAATAGAAATGGCCCTAAGAAGGCAGTTATTTTTTATTCGGTTTGTGTTCTACGATATGTGATATTCTTCTCATTTTTTAAGAGCATGAGGTAAATTACTATTTCTTCTTATTGCATTTTTTATTTTAAGAAGTTCTTTCGTGATTATATGTGCAGAATTGGAAATTTCATTTATGATTTTGAAATTCTGATATATGATATTTTCCTCATTTATGTATGAAAACATATATGTTTTCACATTTATTTCTTGCTTTTCTTTCTTTCTTAAATATCTTCTTTTCATATATCCCATACCTCGTTTGTATCTTAAGCTTTGTTCATCTGATTCTCATATTTATTTTTTTTTGGTTTAAACATTTTTAAATTACTATCTTTTGTGAAGACTGTTGCAATTATTTCCTTTTGCCATAAAGGATAATCCAAAATTTATTTCTAAATTTTTGAAAAATGTTGAATATTGGTCAAAAATGTCTAAGCTCTAGCTCTCACGGGGGCAAAACATCCAAGTTCTATCCTCCTCATGGCAACCTCTGGAAGTTCACCAACAAGGGGCTCCGTGGTGGTGGAACCAATAGGGCCTGTGGCTTTTTTTTCTTTTTCTTTTCTTCTTTTCTTTTTCTTTGCAGTCATACTAGCTGTTTGGGATATTAGGCTATATCAGCTCTTCTCCCCCCTATTCCATGCTGATGATGGGTACTGGGGTACTGGTTATTTTTCTTTTTTGGTTCTTTTTCTGTTGTTTTATTTTTGGTTATGCTGTGGTGTTTTCTTGCCGTACTGCAGTGTTTTCTTGCCGCACAGCATTGCTGGGTTATCCCTGGTTCCCATCTCAGCACTTGACTGTATTTAAGAAACATACTGTGTATTACTTAATGATTTGTGTTAAGTATTAAGTTGTAAACGAGTCATGTACGGCTGTAGTAGCTACTAGTGACCTAAAGCAACATACCTACCTACCTTGCCCTCATATAGTTTCCTCTTTGTACACCACCAAGACAATTTTTGGTGGTGAAATGAAAAAGTTCTAGTAATAATCTTTTTCTTTTTTTCTAATTTTTTTTTTCTTTTTTCTCACCAATGATGAGTTCTAAAATCCTGGTTCTTTTTTATTTAGGATTTTCTGCTTCTTTGATTTTGGGGGAAATATGAGGACAAGGTTATTGTGCCAGCATACTGGCATATCATGTCCACAAAGGAAGAGTCTCGGAGCAAAAGTAATAAACCTTTTTTTAGCCCATTAAATCAGTCTTAATCACCTTTGTTCTCTTAAAAAGGTGGTGGGACTGAACTTTGTCTCAACATGGGGGGCAAAACTGCCAAGACTTAGCCTCCTAGTGGCATCTCCTGAAGTTCACCACGGGGCTCTTTGGTGGTGGAACCAATAGGGCCTCTGCTTTTTTCTTTTTCAATTCTTTTTTCCTTTTCCTTGTTGATGATGGATACTTTGGTCCTAGTACTCCGGATCTAGTACTCATAGTACTCTGGTCCTAGTTCTTTCTTGTTTGTTTTTTTTGTTTTTTTTTCATTTTATTTTAGTTGTGCTGCAATATTTTCTACCTGCACAGCATTGATGTGTTTTCTCTTGTTCCCATCTAGGTATGTTGCATATGATCTTTGTTGTCGTTTGCAACATTAAGCAACATATCTCATCCTTCTCTTTGCTGATGATAGGTTCTGGGGTCCTGGTTTTTTGTTTTGTTTGTTCTTTTTTTGCTTTGTTTTATTTTGGTTGTGTGCGGTGCCTTGTTGCCACATTACATTGCTGGGTTCTCCCCGGTATCCATCTAGATACGTCGCGAATGATCTTTGTTGTCACTTGCGACCTTAAGCACAATACTTACCTACCTTTTTTCTTAATTCTTCCTTTCTTTTTCTTTGCTAATAATGAGTACTGCAGTCTTGGTTTTTCATTTGATTTGTTTTTTCTGATTTGTTCTTTTTTTGCTTTGTTTCATTTTGGTTGTGCTGCGGTGTCCTCTTGCCTCATGGCATTGCTGGATTCTCCCTGGTATCCATCTATGCATGTCGAGTATGATCTTTGTTGCTTGCAACATTAAGCAACATCTCTTTATCCTCTTGCTTATTCCATTTTGGTTGTGCCTGTGGTGTCGTTCCTGTTTCTCAGGGGGGCAAAACTTCCAAGACCCACCTCCTTGTGGTGGCCCCTGGTAACTGGTGAGGTTAACAGGATCCTCTGGTTATTTTTTCTTTCTTTCCTGATTTTTTTTCCTTTTTTTGATGTTGGTGGGTATTGCCATCTTGGTTATTTTTTATCTTTTAGTTTTTTTGGGTTCTTTTTTTATTTCCTTTTTGGTTGAGCTGCTGTGTTTTCTTGCCGCATGGCTGAGTTCTTCCTGGTATTCATTTAAGTGTGTTATAACTTGCCTTAGTAGCTGCTGGTGATGTTAAACAATATCACTATTACTATTTTTCCACCATATATATAAATATATAAAATATCATATCACAACCACGATACTGTTTTTCCTATCTTTGTTGTACTTGACAAACTTAAATCTTGTATGCGTGATTCCCCTGTTAGTACACCATCAAGGGGCTTCTTGGTGGTCGAACCAAATAGGGCCTCTGGTAATCTTTTTCTTTTACTTTTCTAATTCTTCCTTTTTTCTTTTTCTTGCCGATGTTGGGTACTGGGGTCCTGGTTTTTCATTTCGTTTGTTTTTTTTTGGTTTGTTCTTCTTTTGCTTTGTTTTATTTTGGTTTTTGCCGCGGTGTTTTCTTGCCGCATGGCATCGCTGGGTTCTCCCTGGTTTCTATCTCGGCATTTGACTTGTGTTAAGATAAATGGATTGTGTTTAAAAAACGGAGTGTGTAAACTTTTAAGTTTGCGACAGGTCGCATATGGCCATAGTAGCCGCTGGCGACCTTAAGCAAAATACCTACCTACTTACCTTGCCGATGTTGGGTACTGGGTCCTGGTCTTTGTTTCAGTTGGTTTTTTTTGTTTGTTTTTTCTTTGCTTTGTTTTATTTTGGTTTTTGCCCAGTGTTTTCTTGCCGCATGGCATCGCTGGGTTCTCCCTGGTATCCATCTAGGCACGTCTCGTATGGCCTTAGTAACCACTGTCGACGTTAAGTAACATACCTACCTACATACCTAAATCTTGTATGCTGACTCAGTTTTTATTTTTCCTAATTTCTTTTTTTCTTTTTTTTGCTGAAGATAAATTCTGGAATTCTAGTTTTTTTCCTTTTAAGATTTTGTACTCCTAGGTTTGGGAGATTAAGGGGATGGATTTGCTGTATCAGCGGGCTGATGTACTGAGCTCGCCATAAGCGAGACAGAGTGAAAGTAGTGGGTGCATAGTGTTTGGAGGTCTTTTGCAGACCATGAAGCATGATTTTCTTAACCTTGTAACAATTCGATTTGCGAACAAGTACAAAGCCTCAAGAAGAGCAGGCCCCAAACGTTCTACTAGCAATGAGCGCTAAGGTGGCGCAAACTCAATGCTGACGTTTGGTATTAGTAATGAATTCAAATGCAAAACGAATGTCCCAAACTAATATTTATATTAGCAGGACACGTTTAGAATGAGAAGTACGACCAGTGTTATAAATTAAATGGAAATAAAGTGAGAAACGCTAATTAGAAGCGTGCATAACCAAGGCTGCAACTCCTTAGGGTCATGCGAGTTTCCCTTCTTAGAAACTCTCAAGAATAGAAAACAGAGTAAGTTAAACTAGAAAGAAAGAGCAGCGTAAATTGTATGAAGCAACAGCATACAATTAATCATAAACACTGCTTATTAAAGTTCAACACTTACGAACTGTTACAGTCCAAACTCGCGCTCGAAACGCTTTTAAAGTGGTAGTGAAAGTTGGAGAAATCCTAAATCTGGTCTCTCAATTAACCAGAGACTTGAAATCCTATTTCAAGTCTAGTAAAGAATCAAGATAGCCAAAAAAGAAGGATTTTCCTGATTATGCTGCAAATTCTTAATGTTGGCGAAAATAGCTCGAGATGGGCAACAGGAACAAAAAGGAAATCTGCAATTGTGTGTTTTTCAAATGTCCCGGGCTCTTATAACCTCTTAATAAACACATGGCAATCGACAGCCAATCATAGACTGACCAGTAGCAGTCTAAACCACTATCGCCCGGGGGCCATTGCCATGGTTAACCAATGCCCCATCTAACGAGCGCTTTGACAAATGTCCGTGCAGACGACAGTAAGAAATGGGCAGATAAGACAAAAAACAGCGCGAATCGTTATTATGCGCAGACTGTTCACTGGGTAATGCGCCCTGCGCAGATGGTACAAAATCATGCCCGTGACATTCTTCCCCTTCTAGATGGAGATGAGGAGGAAAGAGAATGTCGATTCCGGATTCATATCCATCTTAAGATTAATTGTTGTGTGATAAAGGAAAAGAATAAAAAACATTGAATTTTATGTGAATGCAAAAGAAAAAACGTTTATTAATGTATTAAAGTAAAGGAAATCTTATCCCTCACAAGAACATAACAAAAACAACGGCGTGCATGAGAAAAAACAAACAAGGATTTATTCACATAAAAACATAGGACGAAACAAAAAACAAAACAGCAATAGGAAAGAGAGAACTTATCTCTTTATAAAACGAAAATAAAAATAAAAAAAATAAAAAACATAACATAATGAAAAATATAAAAAGAAAAAGCGTTCAAAAACATAAAATAATAATTTTATCCCCATGACTTTTGAGGGCGTGGAGTTTTTGCCAAATAGGAAAGGAGGTTTACCAATGTTTGGCAGACACACTCCCGAATGGTTAACATGTTGGTCACAGAATCGGGTAGACGCCGAAGGACTGCGGGTCCAAAACAGGATAAATAATGTCGTCTAATCTCCCGAATGAGCGCTCGCACTCGACCATGCGAAGTAGTGAGGACTCGCATCATAATAAACCGAGCACCCTCGAGGATTGCCTCATCGGCAACGAAGAGTTTGGCTGGACTTCCCGCCTTCTTTGGTGCATATGCAATTTCCACCTCACTGATAATCTCCAATAAGATTAGAAACGCTTCCTCGGGCGTTAGTTTGCCGATTCCTTGACTCGGTCCGACTGGGTCGATGGATCGAATAGAGATGGTATCGTCTTCGGGTATCAGGGAATTGTCGATGATAGTTGCTTCTTATATGGACGGTAGGGAATTAATATCGTTGATAGCTTTAGAGAACGTTACGTCATCGGCGAAAGCAGTCGGTGGGTCAACGATGATTATGGGATCATGTTGTTGAGGAGTGGCCATAGCGATACTTTGCTCGAAGGCAACTATCTCCTCCCAACTTCTCTTAATAGGTTCGAAAGAGCCAGTAGTTGGTACAGGGTGAAGAATTTTCACTTGAATATCATGTAGGATTTCATCCAGGGGTGAAGAAGTATCGAATGATGTTTCCAGCCCCTGGGTAGGGTTTATGATTTCTGGTGAAAAGTCTTCTAAACCTGGTATAACAGGCAATTCAGGTTTTCTATTTCCTTCAATCGGATTGGATATCGTAACGATGGTATCGGACTTGGTAGTAGCAACTTTTACAATATCTAGGTTCGGTACAACAGTAGGATCAGGACTAATTTCAGAAAGAACGCTTTTAAGTTCCTTAACGGTGATAGGTCGAGCCGGAATGTAATCCTTATTATGGACAGAAGGTCCTTGGGGTAAAGCTGTAACAGCCTCGGCTTGACGGATCTTCCGTTGAGCTGCTTGATCGACAAATGTTGGTATTGTTAACGGTGTCAGTGTTGGTAAGGTATCCGCCTTCCTGGAGAAATCATAACCATGAACGTTCATTTTAAACTCCTCGACCGGTTTGACTCGAGTGATGTCGAGGTCGTCAAAACCAGGGTAATTGAGCAGGATACTCCGTAAGGTGTCGCCACGGGGTCCTCCGCTGGTGGGTACTGGTCTGGCCATAAACATGGTTTTTCCCACAGGATACTCCCAAGTTCGAGGTTCCACCTGATGTTGGCGAGCGATATCATACGCTCGATTCCGATAAAACACGTGAACCGCGTGAAAACGGGAAATCATACCCGGGTTACCGAGCAGTACCATCGGTGGAGGGAATTTTCTGTTTCCCAATGGGTACCCGTCAATACAGGTTCTTCTAGCTACAAAGCCCATGATCCTTTTCATTCAAACGCGGAAATCGCATCGTTTAAGCGTACCGTGTCCAAAACACGCTTGACATGTTAGGTTGGGCAGTTGATCCGTATATACCTCGACTTTGTGTCCACTGCAAAGCGGGCAGATTTCAAAGTTTGGAAGAGAACGCTCCCTAGGGTCATCAGGGTGATAATGGGGTATGATGGTCGTACGATCATCTTTTAAAGGAGGTAGGGGAAAATTCTTCGGGTATAACGAATTAACGTTATAAGATGCTCCCGAGATGGAATCTCTTCTCCATCCATCGTCTCTTGGTGATTCGATAGAAGATGTAGAAGAAGAGTCTTCTTCCGTCATGGTCTGGTTAGGATCATACCCTCCTTCGGCCATAGTATGACTAAATTGAAAAGCATAGATATAACTTATAATGAAAGAAAATAAAGTATAGAAAGGATAACATGTGGAATAACTCTTAAATGTTACGAAACGGACGAGTAGAATGAACTAAACGAACGTTTTATATAGTAACGAAAACATTTTAATTTAATGAATTTGAATTTTTTAGCCGACATTGAAATAGTATATCTTTAACTGAACGTTATCGTTAAAGACGAAAAACGAAATAATTTGTACGCCATGTGCTAAACCACATGTTCACATTTTTATGAACTTAAAAAATGGCGGCCTATGGTCAAGTCGAATCCAAGTCAGAAAATATTTCACTTCATGATGTTATTTCCATTTATGAATCATTCCACAAGTTATAATAAGTTACAGCAATTGATTTCCATTACTCACGGTTAAAGATTACAAACGAAAGGAATTTCCAACAAAAAGTTTTGGTGGAGAAAAGCGTTTGGCGTCTTACTTTCGAGACGAAGAAGCGTTTGTGAATGGGTGACGTAATGACTTGTCAAAACACGTAAGATCGAACACGTGTATAGTGTCAATACATAGTATCCCTCTATAGACAATTGAGTCTATAGAGTCAATCTTAGCCATTCACTTTACCCCCCTCCGTCCTCGCTTCAATGGCAATGGGAATATCCCATTGTGAAAAGACGTACAAGTGACTTAACGCTCTTCAAGTTGAAATAAAGAGAAGAAAGTAAAGTAACATAAGAAAAGAAAGAAAAGAATAGAAAAGAAAATGAATAAACATAACAAAACATGAACAAAAAACATTTAATCAAAATTAATAAAATGAAATGGTATTTTTGGCAATCGTGGTTACCATGGTACTTATTACCATAGAAACCGATCGGCGTTACATAGCAACGATAATCAAATGCCATAGCAATGCTCATAGAGCAAATTTAACAAAAATATGCGAGTTACACAAATAAAACAAGAAACAAACAGTAAATAAACAATTATCAAGTTCAAGAAATTATTGTTGAGTCGCAAAAGTTTTTAACATCAAGTAGGGCAGTTGTTTACAGTAACAAAAAGATTATTCATCACCAAAAAATTTTATTCAAGATGGGATACAACCCATCTTACCACACTCCTCTTCCCCTTCTAAAGGCGATTCAGAATGTTTAAGATGTTTAGTACTTCTGAACGCTTAAGAGAAGAATAAGGCTTATTTCCAGGTATAAAATCACTGATGTTGATCGCTTTTGCTTGTAGGTCGGACGAGGATGGACTTGTAATTGTCCGATGTCGTCCTCTTGGTCGTTTTAAGATAGGAACTACAAACTCTTTTCTATTCGTTTATTTTGGATATTTAGAAAACGTTATATGTTTTTGTTTTACTCCTGCCTGCTTAATTGGAGCAGGAATTAAACTTGTTTGAGTTTTAAGCTTAATAGTTTTTTGTGATGGTGATTTATTAATGACTAATAAAGATTTGTCAACGGTAGTAACAGTTTGAGTTTTAGTTAAACCAGATTTCATTGTTGTTCTGTTAGTTTTATCCCCGTCAAACTTCTCAAAAGGGATTACAACACGTTCATTTTCAAGTGTATGAACTATTCCTTGTTTAAGCATTTTATTAGTGAACGCTTCAATCAAAACTTGTTTGGCTGGTTTTAACAAACGCATAGGAATATGAATTGAGTCAAATACCGGTGACAAGTCGAGTTTGAATTGAGTGTTATTCTGACCATTAACATCTTCTCTGAAGATATTAGAGATTGGTTCTAATTTTTTAATCAACAATTTAATTTGTTTTATTGGTAATGTTGACCACAATTGGTCATAGATCCAATTGAGTTGTGTAGAATCATTATCGTGAATTGATTCTACAAATGCCACTCGATGAGGCAAAATTTTCACTTTTGACTTTCGAGGTGAGACGTTGGCAATATTCCCTTGAAATATAAAAGAGGTAAAGGGATCAGATCCTTCAGCCTCGTCTCTTGACAAGAAGGAGCGCTGCTCATCTGTGCCTTGTATTGACCAATGGTCCTCGCCCAAGTTCAGGTTTAGGCCCACTGCTCTGCAAAAATCTCTGCCAAGGAGCATGTCCTGAGCAGCGTTTTCCAAAATAAGGGCATTGAATTTAATTATCCCTTTGGAGGCTCTCAGAGCCAATGGAACACTTCCCAAAACTGGGACGACCTGATTCGACGCAGTTCGAATTTGCTCATCTAAAGGGAACATCTCCAAACCCATCTTAAAATTAAGACAATCAAATAATGGTTTGGAGATTATGCATGCCTGAGCTCCAGAATCCATTAATGCGATAAAAGCTACATCTTCCCAGACTATTTTGATAAATGGAGCTTTTCGATGTTGTTTATCAAATCGCGATACCACAATAGGATTGGAAGAACTTTTTTGTTTTTCTTCTGGAGTCATTAGAAGAAAATTTGTTTGAGTAGGTTCCTTAGTGGAATCTTTATGTTTGTCTAATTCGGGGGTTTAACTTTCTTTTGTCAAACTTACATTTTTTAAAACAGAACGTTCTAAAGGGTTAGTAGTTTTAGAATTAGAAATGAAATTAACAGGCTCAGTTTGACTTTCAACTGATTTAATAGAATTAGTTAAAGTAGAAGTATCAGAAAAATCAGTCTGAACTTCAATAGATTTATTTACAATAGGTACGATGGAGACGTTTCCTTCCTTAGGAATTGCATCCATCGTCTTCACATCAATCTTTGACGTGGTAAGGTCGATTCGTTGCGCAGAACGTTTTTTCTTGACCTTTGAAGGAGGAGAAGATGGTATTGGTCCTAGGGTTTTCCTCCCTATTTGCCCGGACCCTTCCCGTTTCCCTGCTGGCTAGTCATTGGGTATTCTGGCTATTGCTTCTTGCAAGTTGGGCATAAAGGACTCCAATTGGCTTTATTAATCAAATACCAATAGCCGCCAGGCATCTTTCTTCTTTGAAATCCTATTTCAAGTCTAGTAAAGAATCAAGAAAGCCAAAAAAGAAGGATTTTCCTGATTATGCTGCAAATTCTTAATGTTGGCGAGAATAGCTCGAGATGAGCAACAGGAACAAAAAGGAAATCCGCAATTGTGTGTTTTTCAAATGTCCCGGGCTCTTATAACCTCTTAATAAACACATGGTAATCGACAGCCAATCATAGACTGACCAGAAGCAGTCCAAACCACTATCGCCCGGGGGCCATTGCCATGGTTAACCAATGTGCCATCTAACGAGCGCTTTGACAAACGTCTGTGCAGATGACAGTAAGAAATGGGCAGATAAGACAAAAAACAGCGCGAATTGTTATTATGCGCAGTCTGTTCACTGGGTAATGCGCCCTGCGCAGATGGTGCAAAATCATGCCCGTGACAACCTTCTTCATTAGAAAAGTGATGGAAGCTGTCTTTCCTCTGACACAAGGCCCAGGGCAAATTAATTACCATCTGGTATGTTATGATCTTTTCCTTTGTCAACCTTTTGAGGTCTTTGAAACTTTTGCTTTTGTTTTTCTCCATCGAATTTTTCCATCTATGATTTTCCTACCTTGTGACAATGTCACTCACTGAACCTTTCCATCTTCAGTAGCAGCGACTTTAAACTTCATATCTTTTTCTTCTCTACCAGCTTACGAAGTTGGCTTTTATTACTTTTTCTCTCTCTCTAGGGTGATGGAAGCAGTGTTTTCTCTGACGCTTGCCACACGGCATTGCTGGTTACTTCCTTGTATTCATCTAGGCATGTCGCATATGGCCTTAGTAGTTGCTGGCGACGTTAAGCACAATTTCTTCCTCCTTTCTTTGACAAAGAAAGGACCAAATGACTTATCATACATTTCATTTAGATATAATAGTAGCCGATTGGAACATGAAGCTATATTGCCCCCATTTAGATATGGTATCTTCTTTACTTTTTTTATTGAGACATTTTGAAATTTTGAAAACTTCTAAATTATAGCCTTCTTGTGGCATTCTTAGAAAGTCCACCATCAAGGGGCTCCTTGGTGGTAGAACTAATAGGGTCTTCTGGTTATATTTTTTTTCCTTTTCTAATTCGGTCTTGGTTTTTTCATTTGGTTTTTCTGGTTTGATCTTTTTCTATTTTGTTTCATTTTGGTTGTGCCTGTGGTGTCTTTGTACTATATGGCATTGACTGGGTTGTCCTTGGTTTTCATTTTGGCATTTGGCTATTTACTTGGAGGACTGTTAATATTGAAAACAAATTGAATTCTGTTAATTTTAATGTGTCCCATATCTTGTAAGATTTTGTTTTGCTTACCTTATCATATGACCTCAGTCATCGCAGGCAACCTTTGTTGGGCGGATGGCTGTTGTTGACATCCACTGCATTTTTCGTCACGAGAGGGAACTGTAAGGTTGATTCTTTTTGACAGATGTGCCCATTGATCAATGGATAATTGACAGCAGACAGGGGAAGCAAAACTTCTAAGCCTTCTTCTGGTGCCTTCTGGAAGTTTACCATTAAGGGGAACATGCATTTGTGTTTACTAAACAACCTTTTAATAATTGTAATCAGTTATGTCTTGTGTTTTTTATTTGGTTAATAGCCAACATGCATTTGTGTTTACTAAACAACCTTTTAATAATTGTAATCAGTTGTTTTGTATT
>JAQFZU010001875.1:0-11391 GCA_034696185.1 Henia vesuviana | reverse complement strand
CCATTAACGTCTCCCTCTGTTGCAATTGTCCTCTGTTGCAATTGGCCAATTCATATTTGCCGCTTCATGACGTCATCGCTGATTTTAACCAATCGCAACGACTTTAGGGACACGACCACCACCAACTTCGTTTTAATATTATAGATTCCCTAAAAAACACTTTTTATTTATTGAATAAATTAATTAAATACTTAATTTTATAATAATGTTTGACAATAGAATAAATGTTGTGTTTAACATTCAATTCAATTAGATTGAGTCTGAATTATTTATTTATTAAATACCAGTTGTTTTCTCAGTTTCCTGTACAGTTGAGAGAAACAAAAGTGTTGCTAAGCAATGCATCCTGTGTTGTGACACTGTGCATGCATTGTGAGGTTCTTTTTCATCCCAGCGGGAGAATTAACTCTCAACCGATATTTCATCCAAAACCTTCAACCATAGCACACAAGCCTAAAACACTCCAAGCCAAAACTGAAATTTGAAGTCATCCAATTTGTTTTACCTGCTTTGGAAAGAATTCGTTTAACTTTAGTCAATTAGCAGATTGAGAAGTTTTCAGTCAAGTCCAAATGCCATTGGGACTGACAAATCCCGATGTTGCAAAAAACCGCATATTCAAAGATTTGCAATAATCTCCGAATATTCTTCGCAATTTAAACTCGAGACATTACGGCATCCGACCTAAGACATTACATAGGCAGTCGTGGTGGTGGTGGTATTTTGCTTAAGGTCACCAGCGGCTACGATGGCCATACGCAACCTGTCACAAACTTAAAATTTTACACAACGATTTTTTATACACAATCCAATTCTACACACTTTGTAGTGCTTAGATGGGAACCAGGGAGAACAGCGATGCCATGCAGCAAAAAGATACCGTAGCAAAAACCAAAATAAAATAAAGCAAAAAAAAAAAAACCAAAAAAAAAAACCAAGACCTCAGTACCCAACATTGGCAAGGAAAAGGAAAAAGGAAGAATTAGGAAAGTAGAAGAAAAAAAATATTAGAGGCCTAATTAGTTCTACCAAGAAGCCCCTTGGTGTACTAACAGGAAGACCACATGAAAGAAGGACATTGAAGCTTTGTCCACCAGCAAAACAAATGAAAAGAATGGTAGTAGTATTTATTTTTAGGTCGCCACTCGCCAGCAACAACAAAGGTCATATGCAACCTGAATGATAAGGAAGTCCATGGAGCAAAAATCGAAATCTACTCGCATAAAATCAAAATTAATGTTATTGACATTCAATGGTTTCGCAATCGTTGGCACAGTGCCGCATGGCAATTGTGGTGGTTATATGGCTTAATGACACAATCGACTACTATGGCTATATGGGACACTGTTGCCAGTAAGAACTTAACACAAGGTATATAATACACACATTCAAACTAAATACAATCCATTTTTTAAACAGATGAAGAAATAAACAGTTAAATGCCAAGATGAGAACCAAAAACAACCAGTCAATGCCATGTAGTACAAAGAGCACCACAGGCATAACCAAAACAAAAAACAAAACAAATCACCAAAAACCTCGGTCTCAATGGAGGAGGAGGTTGTACAATAACCAGTTGGAATGTATGCTGCTACAGTGCCCTAGCTTTGTGTTAAAAAGATCATTGCTCCAATGCCCCTCCAAGAAAAGAAAAGCGGAAAAAGCAGACTTTATGGGTAAGGCCCTCCTTGTCCATGAAGTCCGCTCTTTCCACTCCAAAGGGTCCAGCCCATTACTTTTGCCTTACTCACCCTTTCTGAACCCGACATACCAGCATGCTAGAGAAACAAATGCCCATTCTCCATCATTCCTCCCAATCTAGAAAGAAAACCCAAAATGAAAAAAAAATCAAACTCCAGAACCTACCATTGGCAAGAAAAAGGGAAAAAGAATTAGAAAAGAAATATAAGATTATCAGAGGTTCCTTTCGGTCTTATCAAATGAGTTACCAGAGGGCACCACAAGTAGGTAGAACGTAGAATCAACCCGTGGTAAAAATCACCAAACACGAAAAAGTGACGACACATTTGAAGAACTAATAAACGACAAAGTGCCAAAAGAGGAGTTACGCCAGTCGACATCTCCGACTTGACCACCAAATCCGATAAACTCAAAGAGAAATGCGTACGTTTTATGACCGATGCAAAACTAAAGTCGAAATTCACTCGCCAAGTTAATGGGCACGACGAGTCAATTGATGTTTATACCATTAACACTTGCCCGATAATGGCCAAGAATTTGATAGGCAAGGACCAAATCTTGACGCAATGCGATTTTGAATGTGTAAAGATTTTAAAGGTGCATTGCCATCACCAAACTCCGAGGTGAACAAAGACAACAATATTTTTCGAGAAGTTTGCACCAGAACGGCGAATGGTGGCGAGACATTCAGGAATTGTTGGTTCGGAAAGATTGACTGGGGTTGAAAGGTAAGGAACATTTATATAGAGTTTCTTTGCTCATAACAATCATGCCGACATCATTGGGCGGGGCCAACTAGGTAAATTTGCGTCCAAAACATAGAGGCATATTTGTAGAGTACTCCTTCAATAAAAAAGCACACAGAATTTATAACATAGCTACGGAAGAACGAAATGAAAGACGTGAAATTCTTTGAAAACGAAAATATCGAATTTACAACAGAAACCGAAACCAGAAAGGGCATCAATTAGATGCAAGTGGTCGAAACAGATAGTGAATCCAAATCTGACAACAATGACAATGTTACTAACAATGATGTTACCAATGATGTGCTTACAAGATTTGGTACGGACACCAACCATATATTACACATACACGAGGGAGGCAGAAGGGCAATGACAAAAGAGATAAGCATGATACGCCAACATGAACAACATACACAAAACAAAGAGGAATTGCGACGATTGAAGTCACATCGATCCGAACAAATAAAAAAAAAACACACGAAGCACATGAAATGCAGAAACTCATTACACCAAATACGTACAAAGAAACTTAAAGTTCACCACAAATGACCGAATGGAAAAGAGCAACGGACAAAGATGCAGTCCACGAGAGACCATAAAGTATGGATAGGTAGGTAGTATTTTGCTTCAGGTCGCCAGCAGCTACTATGGCCATACGCGACCTGTCGCAAACTTAAAATTTTACACAATCCGTTTTTTAAACACAATCCAATTCTACACACTTTGTAGTGCTTAGATGGGAACCAGGAAAAACTCAGCAATGCCATGCAGCAAGAAGATACTGCGAGAAAAAACCAAAACAAATCAAACCACAAAAAGAAAAAAACCAAGACCCCAGTACCCAACATTGGCAAGGAAAAGGAAAAAAGAAGAATTAGGAAAGTAGAAAAAAAAGATTACCAGAGGCCCAATTTAGTTCTACCACCAAGAAGCCCCTTGATGGTGTACTAACAGGGAACCACATAAAGGCTAGGGCATGGAAATTTTGCCCCCCTCCCCATAATGTATGAAATATGATGCAATTACCAAAAGGCAGAAAGCTGATTAACAGCCAAATGTGTGCTCCTAGTTAAACAAGACACAAAGGAACAAGAAATTAACTATTAGTAGCTATTAGTTAACGATTAGTAGCTGTCGGTAGCGGCCAACCACCGGGTAAAGACTTCAAAATGTACTCGCCAATCATACGAATAGAAACTTTCCGCATGATTATTAACAAAGCAGCAAAATGATGATTTGTTACATCAACACAATGTTGAGACTGTGGGATTGAGTGAAGAAGTATTAATGCGTCAGTCAAGTGGGTATGATGAAAAGAACGAACTTGTATGCAAATTAAACAGAAGCTTATAGGATCAAAATAGTCCGGCCATTGCTGGAACGAGAGAATACACAACCTATTTACCAAGTCGGTTTCCAACAATCCCCAGATAACTCATGAAGAGTAAGTGGGAGCATTTTATGTTGTTGGGTTTTATGTCGACGATATCGTGACGGTTACCACCAATGACATGACGGAACACAAAGAAATACAGCAATTTTAAAAAAACAATCAAATGGAAAGAAATGGACAAATTGATCTACATATTGGGCACAGAGGTTTCACAAACAAATGGTCAAATAATTCTACGTCAGGGGAGATACATGTGGGAAATGTTAAAATTATTTAGGCTCAAAGACTGCAATACTGTGGTCAACCCGAAGTGCCAGAGCCAGGACCTCGACGAAGAACTGAACGAGAGTGAAGTAGTGGATTCTACAAAGTACCAAGAATACATCGGGAAGATATTGTATTTAGCCACAAATACTCCACCGGTTATCGCTTTCACAATAATGTACCTCTCAATATATTAAAAAACCGAAAAAGATCCATTTGGAAGTCACAAAAAGAATACTACGTTATTGCAAAAAAGGGGAATTTGTGAGTATTTAATTGTATTAATTTTTACCAAATTCACGAATAGACGAGAAAGATGACGACGATAAAAATAGGTCGAGGAATGGTAACAAGTCGAAAGCCAATCAGGGAGAGGTGCGATTGCGATTGCAGTATTATAAAAGAAAACTTTTTTATTATACTTAACTTCATTATTCCAAGTATTCACTGTATTGTAATATTAGAATTAGTTAGTTATGTTTATTGAAAAGAAAGTAGTGGTTATTAAACAGTGACGAGGTCAAAGATAAGACAAAAGAACGAAGAGAATGACGCGAGAAACAAGCACGAGCCAAGGGACGAAAACGAAGGAGCTTCAACACAACGCAAAACTCGCATTGTCTGCTTATTGACTTGATATACTAATAAAATGATTCTAAAAAACCAGTTACCATGGATGAGAATAACCATTATAAAATAACAGAGTTGACAAGTCTTTCGTAAAGACATATGAATAACATTAAAATATGAAAATGACGAAATGAAAAATTTCTACTTCAAATATAAACCCAAAGCATAAAAAATTTTGCTGTTCGTAAAACAAAAAAGATGATTGCTATTGATAGCAACACTGGGCCAAATGAAATAAACATATTTGTAATGTAATATGCCAATACATAAAAAATATTCCCATTAGTTTTCGAAAAAAATGCGGAAATTTATGAATATTTGAATTTATGACAAATCCCAAATTTGCCATGCAATGGAGATTTCGTACTGTGCAATTAATTCAAATTAAATCTGAAAATACAAAAAAAATTATTAGTTAGAATAGAATTAATTTTAACAATTATTCTGCTTACTATTTTCGTATTTTCTAATTGTTTCTTTCCATAATTCTGATGGTTAAAAGTGTAATTGAAACACGACTAAACATTCAACTAAACATTCGAAGGTTCATTCAGTAAGAAATACTTCATTAATTGATAACTAATGTATTAATGCGATTAACACATTAATTTTTATCCATGCCAACTGACAAAATCGAAATTACCGTCGGATTCTTGTCACTAATAAATTTTTAGAATCTGCGTGTTCAGCCACTTCAATTGTTTTAAATGTTCTTTAAAAAAGTGCTTAGAATTTGTTTTTCTTCATATTGGAATGGCTTAAGCTTACCGAATTTGTTTCTAAGCTATTCAATACAAGTAAGAACTACAAAGAACTACAAAGAACTGTGATGTTTTTGGTGGGTCCTCTTGCTGACAGAAAAAATAAAGTCCTTTCTTTCTTTCAACTGTACAACAACTGAACAAATTTATTTCTCCTTTTTCCAACATTGCCATCCGATCATCACATAGTTATTTCCGCTCATTGTCTCTCAACATTCCATTCTCTAATCTTACAAAATATATGAAATTTCAACCAATAACAATTTATCTTTATAAATATAAACATCAAAAATATATACAAAATTTAGAATCATCACAGAACTACATAATTTCAGATCCCGACTGTCGCCGGGATCTCCAAAACCTAAAATTACAACCGGTTACAAAAATTTGTCAACCGATCATCAATTATGAGCGAGAAATACCGATTGTTGCCGGGATCTCGAAAACCTGAAATTGCGACCAGTTACAAAAATTTGTCAACCCATCATCAATTATGAGCGGGAAATACAGAAAAAATATCTAAGAAAAATAAAAATGCTGGACAAATTTAGTTTAGTTGATTCTTTTGAAAATTTTAAAAATATTTTAACAGATCATGAAATTAAAACAAAAACAAAATATGTTTATTACAAAGGAACTAGTGGATTTTTAGAAAATAAAGGTACTTAGTATTTAAGGAAAATATAAAACTTCACTTTTGATCTTTTAAATAAGAAAGTTTTTTTTTACAATTTGAAATTTGTTATTTTAAAAATACATAAATTTATGAAAATTGTAAACATTTTTTTTTTCACAAATAAAAGAATTTGCAAATAACTTTACAAGTAAAAAAAAGAAAAAGCCGAAATTATTATTACCAAAACATATATATTTTGTAATTTTCCATTTACCATTTATAAAACTACAACTTGTGTTATTTTATAAAAACAGAAATATTTATTATATTCAGTTTGATGAAAAATAAATTTCTTAAAACTTATAAATTTTCTTTTTGTTTATCTTTTTAGTTTTGCCATCAAAAGACATGTACCTGAGTTGGGAGAATACAATTCCATATTTTGTTCTTGTAAGTAGAACTTATATTTGCCATCAAGGCAGAGATATCAATCTATATCAAAAGCAAAAATTTGCAAATGCAAGGGATGAGAAAGTAAACAAATATAATAAAAATTTAGTTTTAATATTAAATTTTTAATATTTTAGAAAAAATATGACCATGCTTTCATATAAAGCTACAACTTACAGCAAAAAACAAAAAAACTAAACTGCCCAGCTAAAATCACAATAAAACGAATAAAAGCCTATTACGAATTTAAAGTTAGTATTAAATGGAATTTTAATTTTATACATTAACAGTACTTTCTAAAAATATAATACTAGTTGCAATGTGTGGTAATATACAAAAGAAAATAGAGTTAAATATCATTTGTTAGGTTTAAGAAATATATTGTTGTGCATGTGTATTCCAAATAGAATTAAGAAAGCGTGAGCTGTCTAGACAGAAAAGCATTTCTAGACACATTATTTTGCACTCTGCACTAAACAGAGTTTACATTGTAAACCAAAATATGTATTTTGTTCACTTCATTAAATGTTATCATTCAAGCTATTACTCTCTTATAACTGTGCCATTTTAATATCAACACACACCAAACCTTGTGGAAATTACCACTGCAGAATTCAACACATCAATTTTTTCCCACAAAACTGGTAGCAGAGGATGGTTGGTTTGGTTGTTTGATTTGGTTGATTAGTAACATTTGGCCAGTTTATTACTAAATGGAAAGAAGATAATAAGGAATCAAGTTAGAACTCAAAAAATGGCAGATTTATCACATCCGAAAATAGAGAAGTTAACTCCAGAGAATTACACAGTATGGAAATATACTGTGATGGCACACTCTCAGTGAAAAAGGTATAGAGGTATACAAATAGAGACATTTTCCACCTCATTAAGTACGAATATGTTCAAAATTAGGTCGAAATTGTCTCTATTTGTATACCTGTATACCTTTCTCACTGAGAGTGCAGTTTTAATGGCAAAAGACCATTGGGAAAAAGCAATTCTAAAAGATGAGCCTGATCCAACTGATAAGAGCCATGATGCATGGAAGAAATCGAACTGTGAAGCCTTAGCAACAATCATCACAACTATGAGTTCTGAGTTGGTGGTACTGTTTGTCGGTAAGACCCAAGCCAAGAAAATATGGAATGATTTGGAGAAACAATTTGAAGGCGAAGTTGATTTAAGGAGAGTACAACTACATAAAAAGCTTAAGGATCTAAGGAAGAAACCCACAGAAAACATTGATGAATACGTGAGTCGAGTACAATCTTTAGCTAAGCGTAGTGCACTATTGAATCGACCCTTTGATGAAAATGAAGTAGTTTTAACCGTTTTGGGTGGACTCTCGGATGACTACGAGCACATACGGCGAATATTTTACACCACAAAAGGAGCTACATTATTGGAATTGGTCAATGCACTCAAATGAGAAGAAACGTTGATTGGCGGAATTTCAAAACGAGATGATGAAGCGTATCGAGCTAAGCCTTAATTCAAAAAGAATTTTACTTTTAGTGGCAAATGTTTCAATTGCCAGACGATGGGCCATATGCCAAAAGATTGCCGATCAAAGAAGAAATTTGAAAATAGAAATGGACCAAAAATCAAGAATTCTGCAAAGGTTGCAGAGAGTATCGATGAAGCGTTTTCAGCATTGGTGAGTAAACATGGCAAAAATGAAAAATAAATTCTTGATTCTGGTGCGACTTCACACATGGCCAAAAACAGTTGTGACATGCTTAATTACATTAAGGAAACAAGAGAAATATTATTGGCCAAAGGAAAACAAAAAGCCAAAGCAGTCGGTCGAGGCACGATAATCATTCAATTGGAGGATGGATTATGAGTTTCCATTGAAGATGTTTTGCATGTGCCAGATTTATGTGAAAATTTGTTAAGCATAAGCTGTTTGACAAAAAAAGGCTTAGAAGTAATTTTTGGCGAACACAAAGCAAAAATTGCTAGAAAAGGAAAAACCATTGCAATTGTAGAACGAGACAATCGTCAATACGTATTAAATACACTGCCAATTGCAACGAATAAAAGTGCAAATGTTGGTAAAGCAAAAGAAACTAACAACACACAGTTATGGCATGAGAAGTTAGGACACGCATCAGAAACTGTGATGAAAACAATTGAAAGGGGAAAATTGTTAGATGTCAAAAATTTCAATATTGGGAAATTCCCAAAGTGTGATGCTTGCATAAGAAGAAAAATGCAAAAGTTTCCTCACAAACGGATAAATAAGATAAAAACAAACAAGATATTAGAACTTGTGCACATGGATCTGTGTGGCCCAGTACAGACGCCATCTTTGGCAGGTTTAAAGTATATTTATTTGTTGATTGATGATTTTTCACAAAAGAAATTTGTCTATTTCTTAAAACAGAAAAACAAAGCACAAAAAAAGTTTAAATCATTAGTTGAAGAAAAAGAACGACAAACAGGTGAAAAAGTAAAGAAAATTCACAGCGACAATGGGAAAGAGTTTTTAAACGAAAAATTCCAGAAGTATCTAGAAGAAAAAGAAATAATACACCAAAAAACAACCCCTTATTCACCAGCAAGTAATGGCATTGCTGAGTGTGGAAATCGGACAGTGCTTGATAAAGCAAGAACGATGCTTATCGCAGCAAACGCATCAATTAGATTATGGGCCAAAGCAGTGGCAACCAGTTTATGTACTGAATTGCTTGCCAGTTACTGTGTTGATAGATACAACTTCACAACAGCAATGGTCAGGGAAGAAACCCAAAGGAGATCATCTCAAACCATTTGGGTGTATAGCTTATGTTCACACTCCGAAAGAGCGGAGAAGAGGAAAATTTGCAAAACATGCTTCAAAAGGGATTTTTGTTGGATATTCCAAAATGCGTCAAGCCTACCGAATTTATATGCCAGAAACGGACAAGGTTATTGAAGTTCGTGACGTAAAATTTGTTGAACGAAAAATAGGATTCATAGACAAAACACAAGGTCAAGGAGTGATAGAATATGTGACAGATGACGAACAAATTATAGAAATCACAAAGAAACCAGATGTTTTATCAACCAGTGAGGATGAATCTAAAGAAGGATCAGAATCAGGAATGGAAGAAAAACATGAAGAGATATGCTCAGAAAATGAAACACAGTTAACTGAGAAGAAGAGAGAACGCAAGAAGGGAAGAACACTTAAAGAAATAGAAACACAAAAACAAAAAGAAAACAAAAGAAAAGAAAAGGAACTACAGTTGCAAGGAGTGAGATGATCAAAGAGATTGGCTGGAAAAAAGATTGACACAGCAGATGTAGCAGTTGAAGACAGAGTTCCAGAAAGCTACAAAGAAGCTATTGAATCATCGGATGCAACACTATGAAAAAGTGCCATGGAGGATGAAATAAACTCATTGCATAGGCATCAAGTATGGGAGTTGGTTGATGCAAAGACCATTAAGAAAAAGGAAATTCCTTCAAAATGGGTTTTTAGGATAAAAAGGAATACTGACGGAAACATGAAATGTTACAAAGCACGTCTTTTGGCTGTTGGAACAGCACAACGTCCAGGTGTATATTACACAAGCACATTCTCACCTGTTGTTTCACTTGAGTCAATATGCACAATGTTTGCATTAGCAGTAAATCAAAATCTGAAAATAAGACAATATGATGTTAAGACAGCTTACCTGAATGGTAACCTGGAAGAAGAAATTTATATGGCTCAACTGCCAGGTTATGAAACATCAGAAAAAATATGTAAATTAAGAAAAAATCTATACGGACTATGTCAAAGCGGAAGGTGTTGGAACGACAAGTTAAACGTAGCTTTAAAGGAGATAGGTTTACATAGACTCGAAAGCGAAGAAACACTGAATAAGATTTGGAAATGTTTTTGGATACTACAAAGACAGAAGGTGGCTCAGTGAGCAATGCGGCAATGCAGCCCTTTATCTGTTGTCAGATAAGCCCCAGGCCAGGGAAAGCTTGAACCGGGCCACAACATGCTGACCGTTGTTCAAGTTTTTAAGTTTTCAAGACCGAGTTTAAGTTGAGCCCTCTTCTGTAGTCACTGGGGTAGACTTTGCCAAACTCTTGTATATCCTTCAGCACAACCAAGAAAACCTTAAAATCTATCTCGCATTATTCATATGCATCGTGACAAGTGATTCATGTTGAGCTTATCTCCTCCATGACAGTTGTCTTGCTACTGGGACTATAAAGTTTTTTACCCGATATGGTATGTCATATGATATATATATAGTCGGACAAGAGGCAGATGTTAATTGAAACCAAAAGAGAACTTAGAGCCCTGCACACCATAATCTCTGCCCAATCAACAAAAAACTTTCTAACTAATCAACATGTTACTTGAACTTAATTGTTGACCATGCACCCTGGTGGTGGGGGTGAGGAGAGGTTTTGGGAATGTATGATGAGGTCAGTTAAGGAGCAGCTGTGTTGGATTCTAGGACAGCGCACTATCATTTGAAGAACTCACCACTCTTTTGATGGATATTTTAGCCGCAGTTAATTCTCATCCTTTGGTTCAAGTCATGGAATACCCAACTGATGCCTTAACTCTCACCCCTGGTTTCCTACTGGGTTTGTCTTGCGTCGCTTCCAGTCTTGATGCCAGTTCCTTTCTTCAATGCAGATGCAGGCCGGTTGAGGGCAAAATGGCGTCAACAATGTCAACTTCAAGAACGATTCTGGTGGCTGTAGAAACAAGACTATTTGCTTTAACTTTGGTTATTTCACCAGAGTCAGGGGGGCAAAACTTCCATGCCCTAGCCTTCACGTGGTCTCCCTGTTAGTACACCATCAAGGGGCTCCTTGGTGGTCGAACCA
>JAQFZU010001874.1:0-11391 GCA_034696185.1 Henia vesuviana | reverse complement strand
ATTTCACCCGCGTTACGCGTAGCACATAGGGTTTTTGGTAAGAGCCCACAGCATATGTAATAATAGTGTTTGGCTAAGCGGAATGCAGTGCATTGCGCAAGAATTCAAATAAGAGTCCTAATCACGTTTTCCATCCAAGTGCGCGTAATTAAATCGCAGTGAGCCGATGTGGGTTCAGTTGAGCCACGAGAGGATCACAGGGAGTCATCGAAGTGCACCGCATAATTAAAACACGCCAACTCTTAGGCCGATCATCGACTACGTCATCGGAGAAGATCGCGTGGCCACTTGATGATCATGACGCATCCGTGATCAAATTCCATTTTGTTTACATCATACAATTGAAACTTAATTGATTTTAATGAATCGATTGTATTTCTAAATTAAATTGAATTTTAAAATATTTTTTAAAATAAAAGAATTGGATAGGACGATTAAAGTGAAAAATCAAGAGTATTGAAAAGCTAGTCATTATTATCTTTCACGAGTTATTGGATGTTCAGTGACTGCTCAGAATCAATGTAGACTCAATTCGCGCAAAATTACATTCCTAACATTCCAAACTGGCTCGCTACACCCTCGGTCCGTTTAATTGCACTCGGTGTGGGGGTGTTTTCACGCTGCCGCTCTCACTGCCTTTCCCATCAGCCGCTATTGTTGTCGGGAAGCTGCTCAGCTCGTGCAATTTACGGAATCAATAAAATCACGTTGCATCGCCATCTAGAGAGGGTCAATGAAATATGCCATCCAATTTCACAGGATAATGAATTTTGCAAGATGCAGTCGCCATTGTTTACGAGCCGCGAAAGAAATGTAAATTCACTTTCGCGCCCTAATGAACAACAAGAAACGTTCTACTCTCCACTCGTTTCCTCTCCATTACCTACAACCTACGGCCTGATGCATCGTCAAACAAATAGAACACGATGCGTACCAACCAACATTCAATTAAAACGCAAGCGCGCGTTTATAGTAGCGTCACATTACAACCGCTCCTCTTACGCTATTCTCCTAAGGTAAATGAGAATATTTTTTTCCCCGACTCGTCTCCGGGATGTTTTCTACGATTATTTTCTCCCGTTCATTGCAAGTTCCCTTAATGAGGTCGAGGTGGCGTTAATTGATCGCAACAATCTTGTAAGTGGCGTTGTTATTTGCTAGCGTGATGATGATTAACTGTCCCTGGCGGCTCGCTTCGTCGTTGAATTTTACTCCCGAGTGAATGCCAACATCTGCTTATGTAGACGGATGAAATGATGAACTGTCGGAAAAAGGAGATGTGCAAAATAATGATTTAGGATTTGCGTTAAATTATCTTTTTTTTTTTATTTTTTCTTTTTAGAAAATTAAAAAAAATATATTTTCAGTGTCAATTATCGACATTGAGATGGCTATTGGAGCAAATTAACACATAGCCAAGAATCACGTAATTAATGAATGGAAGCATCGACGTGGGTGGCATAATAAATCGCTCTCGAAGGTGAACGATTAGCAGCATTAAGAACCATTCTAACGTCGGTGTCACCAGTAGATACCATATTTTTTTTTTTAACATCGTGTTCTAATGATCGATAAAATATTGTTTTCTGTGCGATTCGTCGTTCACTAAACGCCAATGCGGTTTTTTTTTTTTATTATAATTAATTATTCAATTTATTTCCTTTGATTAATTTTCAAGAATTTCAATGAATTAATGAGAAATTTCTTTTCACATTTTACAGAATTTGTGTAGAAAAGAGCGGCGGACTCGCCTCTGGGCTCAAACGATGCCGGTTTCTAGTACTTGTCGGAGGAACAAACGCGAGTGGCATTCCTTCGAAAACGAATTAAAGCAATTGGGCTGGTGATTGGATGATTATCTTCGGATATTCGAGATTTGAGGGGAAATCTCGCCCTTCCGTGTTTACCGTAGGGAGCCACCATAACACGGTATATTACTGAAATTCTATACATGCATAACATGGGGGCGAAAATGCTTCTATTTGATTTAATATTAAATAAATAACAGCAAATAATCTAGGATATGTCCTGTTAAGCCGTAGCTGCCATTTGAGACATTAAGCCACATCTATAAAGTACGAATGCGAACAAAACGGCGGCTCACCGAACCCCTGGGTCGACGGCGGAAAAACCAGTTTGGGTGGATTTCTTTCATTTAAAATTAATATTTAAATGTTGTTATAAGTAAAATGTATTTCATAAGCCCCTTAGGTGTATTTTAAAAAAAAATTTAAGATAAAACAAGGTAAATTTTAATTTTTTTTTTATATTTTCAATGAATTGAAGAAAGTTGAAAAGTAAAAAAAAAAATAAGGAATTAGGTTTAACTGTAAAGTATTGGAATTTTGTGTTGTCCAATTAGCGAATGTGTGCTTGTTTTTCACGCAGCGGGAGAAAAGAGGCAAATAAGTGAAAGCTGTCTGTCGGGACGAGTCTTTATGATTCTTCCCCTTTCCCACGTTGGGTGGCTGCCGGTTGACAACTGGGATCCATTAACACGGCACAAAACTAATCAAATGTCACCACCAAAAACTCGATCGTTTTACTACTTTTTTTTCAACCTTTTTATTTTTAAAACGATTCGAGAAAAGATTTAAGCGACTTTGGCCGCGAAATTAACTTTGCTTTCACATTCTCTCTTTAATTGGTGTAGGAATTCCACACGTTCATTTGATACTCTAGTCTAATTAGACTTACGGGGGTAAAGATAAGCTGTAAAAGGCTTGATGAATGGGTTTGTAAGGGTTTTAAAATCTTTCTACTTCTTCTGTATTCTCGGTAACGAATGTATTTTGCTTGTGAATGTTCGGACCGAATACTAAATTCAGATTACGTGCGTTTGTGTCATCATGGCTTTTTTTTCTCTATAAAATGCTTTGAGATATTAAAATATTGTAAAAAGTGGAATATTTTTAATGCAAAAATTAAAATTACAGGCAGTTTTAACAATGAAAGTATTATAACTTTACCGGACCAAAGGCTCTCTGCACACTTTGCCACTCTTCCCATCAATCAAAGTGTAATTAAAACACGAGAAAATGATTTTTTAAAAAGGCCATAAATGATAATCAACAATGACAATGACAATGACGTTTCAGTTAATGCATGGCATTTTTAGGTGAAGATATACGACTGCCAGTAACACGACAACTGCCACGACGCTTAAATCATGATCCGATGCTATTATGTTGGGTTCTTCCAATGGGCTTCGATTAACACATATAATGGATCGTATCCTGTTGTCACGACGAGGCGCTCACTCATGCGCAAGGAACTAGTAAAAGTAAGTTTTTACAATGTGCCTATGGGGAGATCTCGGGTCTGTGTGAATGTCGCTTCATAATTAGGGGTTTCATGTCGGGTTAAAGTAATATACGAGCGCTGTGAATTTGGCCGTCTCAGCCAAGGCAATTGGTGGAAATTGTAAAGACATCCTGTATAAAGAGAGCACGTGCATATTAAACAATGTTCATTTTATTGTCGGCTTTTTTGTTTCCTCTTTAACTTGTGCATTTCAAATCTAAAACCACAAAAACAGTAAAAAGAAAATCAATTTACAAAAAAAAAAAAAAACTTCTCTCATCAGAAACATTTTCTTTATCTTTTTTATTAATATTAATAAGTATTTTACGTTTAGAAAAAAAAACATATTAGTTTTTTAGGGGGCGGGGAAAAGGTAGAAAATTTATTTTATTTTCTGATGACTCACACCAACACGCAACACGTGTATTTACAATAGCCAGCAATATGGCTACCGCAACAAACAGACGCCGGAATCGCATGAACTTGAATATGTAATGTACATAAATATTTGTGAAATGAGGATTCAAATAAATTTGGATACTTTACTTTCAATAATATGTGAGTTGAAAAAAAAAATCTTCTTTACTCGCTTTAATGAAAAACATTCATTTCGTTTGGTTAATTAACTGCCAGTGCCATGTATTTACCTGTTGAATACACCCTCTGTATCGTTCTTAGGACGAATGATAGTTTAATAAGCATCAACCAACCACAGTTGCTCGTTTGTGATACACCAAACGGTACGCGATTGGCTGTTGCCACGTGGCCTTCCATTAGAAGGAGGGGTTTTCATAGTGGAACGGGTTGCCCGTCTACTGCAAAGCAACATCCCAGCAGCAGGATGTTCTTTCTTCTTTTCTCTTTGCCTTTACATGTATAACCTAGGTATACGCACCAATCTATGCATGGCCATTAGCAGACATACGATAATCAAGCTGTATTCACCTTAGTCATTTGGCATCGCACGCCTCGGTTAATTACGATGCCTCGTTAACACGACTTGCCATGGCGCTGGACGGAGACTCACGACAGGCGAGTCCTGCATCGCCTCACCGAGGAGACGATCACGGCAACCGCTCGCTCAAATTTTCTATCGAAAACATCTTACGACCGGATTTCGGCCAGACTCAAAAACGCTCGATCGACTCGAGATCCGATGACGACGAAGTGGTCGACGCCGCTCCCGGTTCCGTCAACCCGGCATCCGCCGAAAGATTGCGTCAAGACGGCGGTGAAGTAAAGGACAGTGCGTGTAATGACCCGAAGCCGAAACCGAATATTTTGTGGCCCGCGTGGGTTTACTGCACGAGATACTCAGACAGGCCATCGTCAGGTGAGTTTAAAAGAACAGTTATTGTAACGAGAAGCATATGGCGGCCACGTGCCGTACCGTGGCTCGTTCTTGGTTAATTTATAAAAATTATGGAAGCTGTTGTCAAGGGCAAGTGCGTCTGGACGTGTCCGGGTGCATGTCTCGGTCGCAGGCCTCCCACGAGGTCTGCAAAGCGGCTTCCTAATGACGCTGAGGGAGGTCTAATAATTAGTGAAAGATGACTGCTACCAAACAATTGGCTCGGCAGATGGCACTTACCTCATTGTTAACACTATTTTTACCTTTTATATATGTTTACGTATTTATTGAAGCAATAATATTTATTACACAAACATTTATTCAGTTAGTTCAACTGGTTTCGGGTCCAGTAGAAATGTGGTAATTATTTTAGATGGGTGTTAAACGAGAGGGTGAAATGTGAGGATTTAGTTAAATCCCCTTCATCCCGGGAGGGTTTAAAAGTAATGACACTCATAAATAAGTGATGGGAATCACTTTTCTATTTTTAAAAGGAATTTTAACAAATTATAAACTCACTTATAACAACATTTTAACATTTAACAAAATCAATTAAATAAAATTGATACGTCTTTCAAGTCATTTAGAACGTTGGCCATATAAATGGTCAATAGAAAGTGACATTTTTAAGACTACAAAAAAAACTTACCACAAAATGCGAATTTAACTGAAATGGATTAGAAACAAACGGAAACTAAAGTGGAATTGGCCGCCGGCTACGCGCTTGGTTAATTTTTCGTCAAGGCAGGACTCATTAACTTGTAGTGCAGGGGACGGGCGACAAAGTTAAAGAAATAGACGTTTTTGTGACTCGATTCGATTTCAATTGGGAGGACGTTGACCAATGTGTCTCGGCACGATAAGTCATATAACTTAGATTGATATTTTTGATATTTGTTATTTGAAAAGGTGTGTCGTTACAAGTCAGTCACGATACTCTTGTTAACAACAATGAACAATTATCTTTACTAACGTCTTTATAACGTGATGCCATAAAATTTATTTATATATCAACATTGCTATTTAATAAAATACTAATGTTTTATGGATTTGTATAAAAAAAATGTCTGATGAAAGAAATGGGGAAATTCAATTCTCTTTATATTATACTTATTAAGTCTTGCATTTAATAATTACACATAAATTTTATATTTTTTAAAAAAATATAAAATTGTGGTTATTTGACTTATAAATTATTTTACTAAATAAAGGGAAATTTTTCAGTTATTCAATGTAGCTAAAGGGAAGAATTTCAGTCATAATTTACATGGATATGAAATAACCAAAATAACATTAATTTTAAATATGTAAATTTGAATGCAAAATCATTTCTCATTAAGAATTTAAAAAATTTCTTTATTAAAATAGGGATGAAAACGATGAAAACGGTTTGCGAGAGTGTTAAATTCTTTATTAATTTAGGATTTATTCGAAATTAAATAGAATTTAATTAATTTACTCGATTATTCAAAGTAAATATGATTTTACTGCCCTCTGACATTTATTTAGCTTCAAATCGAAACAATTTTTGCTGTCCACATATAAAATATGATATAATCGAATGTTAATAGATGATTTTTTTTTATTTTGCTGAATATAGTGAGGAATTAATCAATTAAATTCGACCGGTCAATTCGTAACTATGGTTGTTTTGAGTACAGTTGTTTGTTTTCGTTGCTAAGTGAAGCGAGTTATGGTTGTGTAATGTTTTATATTTTGCTAATAAACTTTACATTAATGGTATAGTAGTTTTGATAGAAAATCAAATTTTAAGTTTACTTTTGTTAAATTGAAAAATGATTTTTTTTTAAATTAAAAAAAGTTTAGAATATAAAAGTTAGGCTTAGCAAAATCATCAATAACATTTTCAACAGCGCAAAGGTTTTTTTTAAGATTAAATAAGCAAATCATTAATAATTTTAAAAATTTAAAAAATTATTTACAAATTCATAAAATTTAACCACAGTATATTTTAATGTTTTTTGTTTAAATTGTTTTATATCATAATTAAATTAAAACAAGGGGCCTCAAGCGTGATGTAAATCCAGTCCTGTTCTATTCAGTTAAAAAAAATCAAAGTCATTTATTTATAATGATTTATTGCAATGAACTAAATTTAATATTACATTACATGTATCGTCTTTGTAAAATTTATAGTATTGGAAATAACAAACATTGTAATAACAAATATTGCAGAATATTCACGAATTGGTGTAAAATTACAATAATATTACATTGAAAAGGATGATTTGAATATAAAGCCTAGTTTCAACACATACTACACACCCCACGAGACAAAATTTGCTCTAATTTATCCCTCTAAACCAATAAATTGTAAGATTAAATAAATTGCAATTAAAAGATTCGATGAGGATTCAAAAGATTTTATTATTTAATTTGAAAAAGGTAGGGTAAATTAAGAATGCACTAATTAAGTTAAAAATGTGTTAAAAATTTTCAACCAAATACAGAGGACACTTTGAAACGAGAGTAATTAACACTCGGCTCGCAGACACTATTGGGTCACGTCGTTGGTAATTAGTTACCGCCGTAGCAATATCAGCACGCACAGACACCGCCAATGCCAGATTAGCATAATGCATTGCTGTTGGAGTCTTTCATATCTTAATTTGGCAAATTATTAAAATTTCTAAGCTATTAAAACAAGATGCTGGCGAGGGAGCGCCCGTGGGGAGCCCAATACAACGCTATCAGCTCTTGGAAAGTGACTCGTGCTCCCGACTTGACGATTTAAGCCTAATGGTGGGGAAGAGCTGAACGCTGCGATAAGAGAATGGACGACCCCAGGATTAGCGGCCAATGACGACCGTTGAAATTTATAGAGCTGTGCCGCTACACGCCCGAGATAAACGAACTCGGTTCGGAGGGGACGTGAGGAATATGTCGCCTACTAATTTAATAAGTTTAATGGAGTATGAAGAGGCAATAACGCGCATCATTACCCTTTTAGCGGCCTCCAAAACGACCCGTTCGATTTAGATGTGTCTTTCTATACTTTCCTCTGCAACTGGTCACTACTGATAGCTATGCAAATCTATTTTTTTCATTTCCAATAAAAATCTATTTATTTTTAATTATTCTTAATGGGTGTGTCGAATCAAGGAGTCGTGAGCAACCGGGAGTTAACATGCACTGATACTACTTCCATGGGGTGTATCTTCAATTTCTTAACGATTACCCGGGGTCGGACCACCCAACGTGAGCAAAAGGACGATGCAGGTAGGGAGAAAGGAAAAAAAATCATTTAACTAAAAAAAGATGGAAGAGGCCACTATAAATTCCACGCATTCCTAACATCCACTAACTTAATTCGGGGATTATTTACTTTACTTATTTTATTCTTTTTAATACTACAAATATTATCTTTTTTAACATTTTTTTTTTTTACTGTCAACTTGGAACTAGCGGTTAATTTATGGTGGAGGTTTGGGGGGGTTCGTGAAGGACACCTCGAGTGAAAAAGTAGAATTTGTTGAGAGTTTTTTTTTATTTTTTTTATTTTGGTTTTAATTGAGCGTTGCGGAAGCGTTAATAGAAAAGTAGAAAATTTTGGGCGGGAAAAAGGAAAAAACGCCGTGTGTGGCCCTCGCACCGAGTGCCGTCACTCGTTATTGCGTTGAATCAGCGCCTCGGCTACACCCGAGGCTCAACCTCTTGGTCGACCCTCGCTATCACCACACGTGATCACACACCTGCTCGCGGTAATGGCATTGCTCGTTAATTCGCTAACAAAGTGATTTAACGGTGAAAAATTTCATGTTTTCGAATTTATTAGAAAAAAATTTTTTTTTTATTTTTCTGAGTTCATTCGACGCTTTATGAGCAATTACTTAACGGATCGAAGTGAAATCCTTAGCTCATTAGTACATGTAGGAAATGATGAGCCGTTGTTTCATGTGCCAAATGAAAATAACTTACGTTAATGATTAAGTTAATGGAGTGATGGTTCGTTCGTTGTTAAATTATGGGGTTGAAAAGAGTGAAAATAATTTTAATTTTTAATTATTAATGGAATTTTTGGTTTAATTTAATTATTTTTATGTTGGCTAAAAATATTGGGATTTGAAAGGGGAAATCGATAAGTGATGTGCCGCAATCAATTAAATAGCGACCGATGTCACACGGAAGTCTGATGGGTGGATTGTGTCGCGGGGGGATAAAGAACCCTTGCAATTTGCGGCCACCGAGGGTTAGTCACTTGTATTGAAACATGCCGCCATCATTACAACTTATCACCCACGACCATGCATACAAAGGTCATCAATCAGAAGGGAGAGACTTTACTATAAACGACGCTTCCTATTTCATTTACAGCAAAATTGTATTTCCTCATATTCAATAAATTTTTTTTTTTTAATTTTTTTTTAATTTTTTATTTTTGTGTCATGAATTTTTGTGTCGTTTTCCAGGCCCCAGATCACGTCGGATGAAGAAAAAAGAGAAAAAACCAGAGGAAAAACGGCCGCGAACGGCATTCACGAACGAGCAACTTGCACGTTTGAAGAAAGAATTTCAAGAGAATAGATATTTGACCGAAAAACGACGTCAGGATTTGGCACGTGAACTTAAATTGAATGAATCTCAGATCAAAATTTGGTTTCAAAATAAAAGGGCTAAAATCAAAAAAGCGAGTGGTCAACGTAATTCACTCGCAATGCAACTCATGGCCCAAGGATTGTATAACCATGCAACTACTTCCAATGGTGAATTAAAATATAGTTCAGAATCGAATTAAAAAAAAAAAAAAAAATTTTTATTGACCGGTCGTGAACAACTGCACTTAAAAATTACAACAAAAAATATTATAAAAATATTATAATAAAAAAAAATTTTTTTTTTAAATTACAAAAAGTGCCCTTTGCCTTATCCTCTCCAAGTGCTGAAAAAAAAAATGTAAATAAAATAAAAACTTAATCACGGTATCGTGTGTTGAATACATCACCATTTTTTTTTAATTGTTTAATTTCAATTTATATTAAATGTATTTTATTTTTTAATCGTAAATTTTAAACAAAAAAAATGTCATTTTTGGTTTTTTTGTTTTTTTCAAATTCTTCTTCGCTCCCGCAACATATTTTTCATTGATTATAAACTATTGTAAAAACAAATAAAAATAGAAATAAAAAACCTTTTAAAAACCCCATAAAAAAATTAATGTTTTGATATAAAATGTGTGTGATTTTTTAAAATAAATAAATAAATAAGTAAAAGATGAATATTCAGCTACTTGATTACGAGCATCTTTCAAAGTTTCGCTTCATAAGCCTTTTCATTGATGTCAATGGCAAGAGGACGGTAACTAAAAACGCAGTCTTTTGTGTTGCTCGGGAATGGCTCCTCCCTCTCAACGCCGGTTCGCGAATGAGGCCGTACAGGCGAGGTTTTTATAGCCGCCAGGTGGCACGATTGCTTCGTGACAAGATTGATTCTCGGTGAATCTCGCTCACGGGTGGTCGTCCCTGCGGCAATGGCTCGAGCCCGGCCGGCGTGAGCATTGTAATTTGAAAATTAAAGACGTTATCCCCTTTGTCGCTGCTTGTACAAATCCTAAAGATATGGAATTGCCCTTGGCATGTTGCACCTCGCCCTCGATATTAAGTGATATGCTGAGTAATTTAACCTGATGTTTTGATGAAAAGTCCAAAGTCCAATTTTATTATTTAAATTAAATAAAAAAAAAATATTTTTACATTTGGAATTTCTCTTTACACAACTTTGATCGGTTTATTGATCTTTAGCAGTACTCAAGGGGACGTTTATCTCTTAACGACACCATTAGCACCTGGGGTCGGCGACTGGCATAAAAGCGGGATTCCCTGGACTGGGGAATGTGGAGAAGAGTCGTCTTTCGCCTCGGTCATGAGATGGACCGAGATAACAAAGAGTTTGACGTTGGGGATCTATCTATTTGGTGGAAGGCGGAGTTATTTGGCACCCGAGACCCAACAAGGCAGTCAAAGCCCTTTGTGTTTGAGGGTTTTAGTGGGACAACAAGTTGGTGAACGACGACGGGGGGTTGTGTTGTGTTCCTCGCTCTTTTCTTTAACGTTTTCACTCGCCGGGTCCCTTTTAGAGGTTTTTTTAAAGTGTTGGTCATGATGATAGGTCCCGGGATACCATCTGTGGTGTTGCACGATTTAATCATTTGTACAATGAATTGGTGAATTGAGGTTTTGGCTATTTTTTTAAGGTCTTATTAGTTATGTAGGATTTTGGGTTTTAAAGAGTTAAAAAGCTTTTAAGAGATACGAGATTAGATTGACGCTTGTTTCGTTTTGTGAAGAATGTCAGCGCTGCATGAGATTTGTGTAAAACTAGTAAAAACCGGTTTTACAGCAGTGAGAAATCATACGAACGTTGAATAAAATGATAAGATAAATAAAAAAAATAATACCGGAAGGTTTTAAAAAATTGATTTCTTTTAAATAAAGATAAATTTTTATTATCAGTGGATCTCATAGTTATTTAACTGTGCGCGAAATGGCAATAAAAGTAAACGTTGTATACAACAACGGGAAATCATAAACAACCGCAAATATAACACTGATTTGGAAATAAATATAAAATAATCTATAACGTCTAAATATTACATTTCACTTAATAATTAATTCAATAAAACTCAATAAAAACCAAAAACACTTTTAAGTTTTATAAAATCTCAAATCTCAAATCTCAAAACGAGAAATAAACACTTTTAACAGCTAAAACAACAAATG
>JAQFZU010001873.1:0-11394 GCA_034696185.1 Henia vesuviana | reverse complement strand
GAAGAAACAAAGAATGGATTTAAGTATATTTCTATTTATTAACTATTTAATTTTTATTATTAATTATTTAAAGCAATTTTATTAATACGTAAGGTATTTTCTTTCAGATGTAGTGTGTGGATGAGCGTTTTTTTTTTGAATTGATAGTTTCTTCAGGTACTTTTAAATAATAATAAGTTTTAAATATCTTGAGAATTATATTTTTAGATTTCAGAAATGAGTGCTGATTTAATTAAATGAGAAGTAAGTACTATATTTAAGTTCATTTCGTTAATTTTGTACATTTACTGATTTTAAATTTTATATTGACTAATTTGATTTTCTTTTCAGATTTGGATTTTGAAACTTTGCAGATTGGCGTTAAATGGTAATGAGTGTATTAATCTTTTTTTTTTTTGTTATTTTAGGTAAAGATAGCACCGAGCTTGGGTCTGTTGGTCTCCCTTACACGGGACATCGCAGGCCTGGGCTCGGTGCGATTTTTATTGGTGAGAGACGCTGGAGTGGAACCTATCTCCACTAAACGAGGGTTAACTTTTCTTATGTATTTATTGAAAATAAAATATTTATATTTGTACTTAACATTTGTGTACTTATTAAGGAGAAAAACTGCATTTTATTATATGAACTTTATTATATTGAAATTGCAAGGAGGTTATACAAAACTATAAAAAAGACTTAGAAAAATTTTACAGAAGTATAAAAAAAGCTTAAAAATTTTTATTTTAAATTTAAAAAAAATTTTCTGCTTCAACTGGATTTGATGTGATTTTTGGATATACTATAAAAAGTATAAAAAATGAAAAATAAATTTAACTTAAATTACTTAAAATTACTCATACAAGTAAATATAAAACTTAAAACAATTAAAAATAATAAAACGAGAAAACTACCAAAAAATTTTAAACAAATACAAAACAATTAAAAGGTGAAACAAACGAGACAATTATGAGAACATCGCACTTTACTTACATTTTAAATAAAATACATTGAAAATAAATTTAATATTAACACTTAAGACAAAGATCGCGATCCACTCGATCCCACTCGCACGAGTGGGAGAGGAATAGACAAAGACAGACAAAAACGATTAAAAACTTGAAATTAAAGCGCAATTAAAATTTAGCTAAATCAAATTAAAAATCGCACGCAAATAAACACTAAACACAAAAAGTGAATTGAAACCACTCACCTTTTCAACATTCGTCGAACGAAACTCCAAAATACAAATTAACAATATTTTACAAATTTATTTACAACAACTTAATCGACCATTGCCATCCATCGACGAGTTTTTCAATCATAATATTTTATTATCTTTTATTGAAATATAAAAAAACTGGCAAAAATTGCACAATAAACACCGATTCTCATTCCATTAAGTTCTTACCATTTTCAAATAATCGTCGAATCCCAAGACGAAACTGAAAAAAAAATTAATTAATACAAAAATAAAATATTTATTACTTTTTTTCTTTTCGCCGTTCAATTCTCTCGACTGACGACCGGAGCCCGTTCCCTGACCCGGAAAAACCCGATTAAACCCCGCAAAAAGCTGCACTTACTCCTCGGAAGTACGAACGAACCGAGAAGCGATCGCTCTGGTGGCGGCCTCGACTGGAACGCATTCCGGAGGAGAAGTCCTGACTACACCTAAGCATCCCGTTGACCAGATGCGCACTCCCGTACCAAACCTAAAGGCCGAATAACGGCGAAATGACGATAAATTTGCATTTATCAAGCATTTGGTCATTACTGGACGGGGTTTAAACTCCAGTCCTATTTTTAACGCTAGGGACATTTTTTAGTTTTTAATTTCTCCGATCGTCAGTCGACGTGTCGAAAAAACCGTCGTAAACACCGTCGTAAACGAAAAACTTCTGTTTAAAAAATTTAAATAATTAATAAAATGCAAATTTCTTGCAAAAAAGAATGAGAATTAAGCAATTGTGCATTTTTTTAACCGAGATATCGATTTTAAATTCCTAAATTTAAATGGCAGTTTTAAATAAAAATAATTAAAAAGATCAATTCGTTACAGTTAGCTTCAATTTATAATTAATAATTATATATACGGTAGTCGTCTGGTTTCATCAATATTTACCATTATTACTCAACGACGACGTCAGTTTCGTTTGGTTTATTTTCGAGATTCGTTCGTGTTAAAATTATGGCAGTTTCTTCTATTCGAAATTCATTATGTCTCTTGTCGGAATACTCAAACTGTACAAAAAATAAAAACTAAAAAAAAGATAACTTTTTTAAAACATTCTTACTTAAAACTGACCGTTAAATAATGAAAGATATATCTCAATTTCCTAAATAATTAATATTTACCTTTGTTTACTGGAGAGTTATTTAGTTTCAAAATTCTCAAGAACGAACTGCAATTTCTTCTCGCACAATTTCGTGTAATTTTGTCTATGCAAATCAATTCGCTCTAACACAATATTTAAATATTTGCGCTGCCACTGCTATTTATTGGCAATAGTTAGAAATTCTAATTCGCAAGACCACTGCCATCTATCGGCGATTATTATAATTCTTTATAATTAATTATTAAATTATTTTAATGATGAGAATTTTAAGAGAAAAATTAAAAAACAAAAATGAAATTTTTTTCGATTTATTTGCACGCATCACAAATGGAATATCACATTTTTCCAAATTAATTCAAATAAGCAGAAGCATCTTTTTGTTTCTTTTATAATTTTGTCCACTTTTCAAATTTGAAATTTAGTTTTTATTTTTTAAAATGAACCAATTATGAAAATTTTATTAGAACCCTTGAAAAGAATTAACCAAAAGAAAAGAAAACAGACACAATTAGTTAAACAGAAAAAAATATCAAAAATTAATTCAACTAAACAGAATCAAATAACCTTAAATGAGACAAAATGACCAAAAACTGCTGAAGATTAGTACAATGCCTAGAATAGAACTCAATGAGGGCAATACCTTTAGAAATCTCAAATCTAAGTTTTAGTTAAATATTTGCTGCCATCTATTGGCAGAAAACTTATATAGAAGAACTATTTTAGTTCATGCAATCTATCATTAGGTAGCAGCATTTTCTATACATGCAGTAACTAATTCAGCAGTAGAGCTGAAATAAAAGATCAATATGAATTTGTGTAATTTTTAAGAAAAACAGAAAATAATAATAAATGTACAGATTATTAGATTAAATTTAGGTAATTAGCTTAACAACTTGGAAATTTGGAGAAGTGAGTTTGTACATAATTATTTTTTAAAATTTGCAAAAAAGATTTCAAATATAATCATTTTATAAATTCTTTATTTTATATTGATTAGCCAATCTATTTGATCTTGCCCAGCCATTTTAGATCAGATCATATTTAAAACAAAATACATATCTTTTTATAGTTTTAATGTTGTTTATTAATTTTTTGTGCATAAAAAATATCATAGTATGCAGAAAAATAACACAGATCTCTGTAAACAGAGAACTGTTTACATCATTTATGTAATTATAAAACCTTTGAAAAATACATCAAAATAAACCAGAAAAGACTGATTATTTCGTTTTCAGTATTTATGTTTTTTACTTTCTTATTTTTTTGAGACCTGAAACAAGATTAAATGTTTGGCATATTTTATATTTCACATATAGTCCACTAAAATTTTCTGACAAAAATGTCTGCAACATTTACAACTAATAAGAAACTAAAATTAAAGCATAAAATCATGAAAAGTTTGTCTGAGGCTTCTTATACAGTACATAGTACGTACAACCTCACACTTTCACGCTCACTTTTAACTTATGCATTCCTGATGCCATGTGGCTGGCCGACACAATAATGTATAGAGAGCTAAAATTTTGTTTTGATTTTAATTCTTACAGACTGTAAGTTACAGTAGCAATTCTTTTTTTAAGACGATTGGTCTATTAATATTCTGCCACAATAAACCTAATGGCCATTCCTGCTGAAGATATTGTATTTGGCAAAATTATGACAAACATTTGTCATCCCAGTTTAGAAATCCCATAAATTTTGCCTGTTTTCCCATAAAATTGAAAGGGATTGAATTGGAATTTATGGTTTTAAAATTTTCAATGGGTTTTTAAATGGGATTTCAATGGTTTAATTATTTATTACATTACTTATTACTTATTTATTTATGCCCTCATTATCATAAATTAGTTAATGAATTTTCTTTGTACAAAAGTCAAAAAACAAGTTTCACAGTTTTTCTATGCATAATTATTAAAATTTTAATTTACGGTTCAGGAGTTAATCGGGCAATTTTTAAAATTTCGTTTAATTATGATATTTAAGGTTATGTTTCGTTTAAATCTTTCTCTTCTCCATTTCTTTATCTTATGCCTCGAGTTTACTTCTACAAATTTCCGAGTGATAAAACTAAAATTTACCATTTTATCTTGATCCTTTAAGCAGACACTCCTGGGTATTGCGATAAGTGCAAAACATAATTCCGAAAGTAGTTTGGCTTAACAAATAGTTAGATAATTATCAAACTAGTTCAATTTTGTTCAAAAAATATAACCGGAAATCATTCCCGTCGTGATATTTGGTATATGACCAATCGAAGGCTGGGTATGAATTTTCTATATGAACATGGGAGCGCGTATCTTTGTCTGTGGCGCTATCTACCGACTTCGTTTCTATACCCCACAGGGATTCAAGTTGCAAAGCCAACTTCCGGTGGTGTTCGCACTTGTAAAACGTTCTTTTTCAATTCTTTTTTATTTCTTTCCTTTTCTTTTTTTTCTCCCTTCCCCGACACAGGAAAAAAAGAAATGAAAAAAGTAATATATTATTTGTTGATAATACTGTAGGTCTCAATAGAGAGACATATGATTTCTTTTAAAAAATAATTTTCTATTTTCTTATCTAAAGTGACTGTAAAAAGAAGAGAAAGCGTGAAAAGAAAGGAAAAATTGTACAACGACACTATATCCAAACGGAAAGTGACTCGACCAAACTTGCGATTTTAAACAAAAAAATAAAAAAAAGGAAAAAAACGATTGTGTAACCTTTATTTGAAGAAACAATATAAAGCACTTTAACAATTCCTACATTGAAATATAAAAAAAAAAATTTCCTGGACAAAGTTAAATTTTTCTTCATAACATGTGGCAATCGTCGCCTTTCGGTTGTTCCTCGATGCATAAAAAACGAAAATAGCGTGACAAGAGTTCATTTTTGGGGAGAATGAGCTCTTTTCTAATGAAGATATACAACATTGACATCCATCTAACCGACCTCACGCTGACCCTGCAACTAATTTATAAGAACGCATGCAATTAAAATAAAAAAATCTTTCCAATGTATTTTTTCTTTTTAAATGTGAAGACAAAAAATTTGAAAAAGTCATTTCATATAAATAAGAAAATTGCAACGTTCGTTAGCTAATTAACACTCGTGAAACTCGTTAAAATGAAAGACGCAATTGAAAATCCGCAAACGTTTCTCACACCCATCAGAAATTATACACCTCGTGTAATTTATCCTTGAGAAATTAATTTAATTATTATTAAATTCAACCTGTTGAGACGTAACTAACGCCCTTCATAAAACTTAAAATTAAAAAATCGTGCAAAGGAAAAATTATCGCAACTCATTGGCTACTTTCGTAGTTTCACCGTCTGATGGCATCTGCGACACAGAATTAGAGTTTTTGTTTTATCCCATTCACTTGTCTAAGAAATAAAACACACACAATGTTGTAAATATTGAATGCAGCCTGTATAAAGAGTTAAAACTGAGCATATTTCTCTTATCATCAGCTCGAAATATAAATTAAAGACGAGCTCATTAGCACTTAAGGGTGGACATCACAACCAATCTCGCTTATAAGCGAAGCAAGAAGAGACCTAAAAGCTGCCGGATGTAAAGCTGATAGCGAGCGAATCGCAGTTGTGCTCTATAGGCGGAAATTAAGGCAAAGTTGCGATTGCTATCGTGGCAAATTAATTACGTCGGAGTCTTGTGTAAGCAAATCTCCGGCGACGCATTAAAACTCAGAAAAGAGAAACCGTGAACGAGTTGACATGCCATTTATTTGAGCTCGCTGTAATGACAACGAAAATAATTACGAACAAAAAAAAAAACAAATAAAAATAAAAATCAAAACAACAACATCAAAGAACTCAACTAGGAACAACATGCTATGACATAAAATGCGGGTGATTCAGAAATGCGATGTGCGAGCGCCCTCTTTTGTATTGAGGTGTCGAGATATGCAACTCGGATAAATAGCGAAGGCAATTAGAGTCCCGTTTCATAATGCTGTTTTATCAAAACAAAATCCTAAACAAAGTCACAAATTTCTATGTCATGTTTCTCTCTTAATTACCATGCATACAATAGTCTCGTAAATCAAGTTGTTGCAGTTCTAGAATAATATAAAGAATTTGTAAGACACAATTTTCTCCTTTTGTTATCTTTGGAGCAATGGAAAAAGTAAACGAATTTGCGAGCAAAGGTTACTGATATCAACTTGAGTAAGATCTCACGGCCGCATTTTCTATCATTAGTTTAGTTGGAGCGATAAGTATTTTGCACTTTATTGCACTCACATAATATATAATTGAATCTTTTAATTATATTATTATCACATTCACAGCTGAAAGTCTGATTTTTTATAATTCGTATAATAATAATGGCAGCGAAATGCGTGGGATACGTGAATATGCGAGGCAAAATTGCCATCATCACTGGTAAGAATAAGAGTGAGCCTTCATTTCCACCTCATAAATATTAAAACTGGTTCTCGAGTTAAGTGGTCTGAGAAAATTGTCACCTTGTATTTGCTGCTTTATTATTTTTATGGCAACTAATCACATACATTATCAAGAAATGAGATTGACTGCAATTTTTGAAATGGGGAATTTTCTTTTATAAAAAGAATAATTCAATACTCGAACAAATTGAAAGCATTTAATTTAAGTTTTTACCTTTTTTTTTTTTTTTTTAATTTTTCTTGAATATTTATTCTCACATGTAAAAACTGACATATAAATGAGATTAAAAAATATTTTCAGCCTCTAGTTCAGGAATTGGACGGGCAATCGCAATTCGTTTGGCCGCTGCAGGCGCAAGTATTTGTTTAAATGGGCGCAATGAAGAGGCATTACGAGACGTGCAGGCATCTTGTGAAGAAATAAGTCCAACTAAAGAAAAAGTCTTAATTAAATCAATTACTATAAAACACATTAACTTAATTAAAGTATCGTTTATTTCATTAGCCCATCTATGTAGCAGGTGATCTGTTAAATGAAAACTGCAGGAAAGAAATCATATTAAAAACAATCGAAAAGTATGAAAAGCTGGATATATTAATTAACAACGTAGGCGGTGGTCATAAAATGTTGGATACGTCTTCGGAGGATTTGGGATTAGATGAATTGGACAAAGCTATCGACATTAATTTTCGGTTATTACGAATTTAAAAATACAATGGCATAAGTAATTTATATATTCTACTTAATTGCAGAGTACCTTATCATTTAACTATGTTGTGTTTGTCTCATCTGATTAAAACCAAAGGCTGTGTCGTTAACATTTCTTCTACCCTTACGACTTTTCATGTATGTTTTCATTTAATTTAATAATTATAATAACGTTTTATTATGATATAACACAATAATCTTTTAAACAGAATCCAACGTGTGTTTACTACGGTGCAGCTAAATCAGCACTTAATTATTTTTCGCAGACACTAGCAGTTGGTAAGTGTCAAATAATTTATCTAATTAACTCTTTATTCACACGATATTTTCTTTTTTTTTAAAAAAAATAAAAATTTAGAGTTGGGTTCAAAACACGTTCGCGTGAATTTAGTGAGGTAAATGTGTGAAAATTATTAACCATAAAATGAATTTATTCATCTTCCATACGAATTAATAATATTTAATTATTTCATTTAAGCCCAGGAGCTATTAAAACCGAAAAAGCATACATTCGTCATAGAGTAACTTACGAAGAGCACCTCAAGGTGAAATCCATTTAATTAATTTAATTCACTTCGAAATAACCACAATTAAATTTGTTGATGCAGCGCATTTCAAAGCTCGAACAATTACACGCACTGAAACGAGCCGGCGAAGCAGAAGAAGTGGCCGAAGTAGTTGCGTTTTTAGCATCCGATGCTGCATCATTCGTAACTGGAAGCAATTATTTAGTGGATGGAGGTGCCACTGTTGCAGCACCAGTTGCCCAAATGTCAAACTAAAAAAATTCTTAACTTGTTTATAGCAATAATAAAACATTATTAAGTACGTAAAACAGGAATTTTAAGAGTTGCACATTATTGCAATCTGCCACATTAATCGATAAATCTTCATTAAATTCCAAATCGTTTATGTAATTATATTAGAAACAGGTAGGAAAAAAGAGATTAACTGGTGATGATGTGATGCATTGGAAGTAACTATTGAAATTAAATTTATAAAAAAAAATAATAACAAAAGATTTTCTTCTTTTTCACGCTGTTGCCGGTAATTAGTTTTCGCTGTCTGATGACCTCTCCCTCCCTGAGACCGATCTAGAGTCGATTTCTCTCCACTAACAAATGGCAGTAATTATTGCAACCTGGTAATTACCCGGGCCCAGGAGCCGCCCCCTCTTTGAACAACCGCCGGCATGGCCAACAATGACGCCCCACAGGTGTCAAGCGTTTCACGGCTTACCTTTACTCTCCCTTCCTCATGACACACCTCAAAATGCCACCGAATCTTTTTTAAAAATTTGATTATAATCTAATCACGATTTTAAGATAAAAAATTTTAAAACGGGCGTAGAAACTCTCGGTTGTTAATAATAATTATTTGCATGCGAATAAATACTTTGACACATTTCGTATGCCCAAAGAGCTTTAAAACAATTCTGAGTTATGGTATTATCAACATGCGGCCATCACATTCCTCATTTGAGCAGGTGTGAGAGCCAATTAATCATCTAAACAGGTATTAAGATGGATAGAAGCTTATTAAAGGCGAAACGAAATGCGGTTTTCCAATGCGCAATGATTAAGTAGAACGAATATTTTATAGATATTTTAACAATTTACTTTTTTTGAATCAAAGACATAAAAGTGCGCCGGGTGTCGAGATAATTTCTTCAATTATATAATATTAAGACGGCGAGTAATTCCCATGAAACGAGCTTTTCATTAATAGAGCACATAAATCTCGTATATGAGGTCAGCAAAAGCAGTTAAGCAACAAGTAATTAAAAATTTACAACAGCCGCATCGTAATTTCTCTCACACCTGGATAGAAATTGTTTTCCGCATTTACTAAATAACATTTTTTTTCCACAAAAATTTCATATTTCTTATTAAAAATAAAAAAGGTACATTTTTTTGAGTTCATAAACTCACGAAGTTACGTTTGTAGTTAAATAATGATACTCATATTTTTAGCTTTTTTTTAATTGCATGACTGAGATTGAAAAGAAGGCTATATAAAACTCCATTTTAGCAATTTAATGTGGTTGTTAATCAAATAGTAGTAAGATAAAAACGATAACGAGTATGTAATAAAAATTTCTATGATTTTTCCGACATTTCTTTCTTTTACCAGAATCCGCCATTCTTATAATTCCGGTAACGTTGCTTCGACCATGACGTTTATGAAGTATCGTAACTCACTCAACATAAAATAATGAATACAGCGCCTCGAGATAATTGCGTGTGTGCTTTTCATATTCGGACACATCGCAACACGTGTGTTTAAACAGTAAATCAGCTAATTAATTAACGCTATCGTCGTATGGAATTTGAATTGAAAAATCTGAATTGTGGACAATCTTGTGGACAGTCGAGTCAAGATATATAAGAAGATAAAAAATATTAGAAGCGTATATACGACTTGCATGTGACTATATACGTATGTTAAATTAGCATTAGACTAATTTGCGAACTCCATATAAAGGCTGGTGAAGAAAAGGTTAGTGATATCAGCATTGGTCATCTACATTTGTTCTGCACGACTGTTGAAATATGACAAAATAAAAGCGTTCTACATTTATTCTACTCGTTTTAAAGAACATGACTGGAATTTGAGCGACTAGTTTTTAACAAACTAATCACGTTTTTATCTTTTCCTTCCACTTGAAATATAAAAAACATTTTCAATTTTATTTTCGAAATAATTACAAATGACAGTAGGGTAATATTTACATGGAAGTCATTAGCGAGTAAAAATGGATAAAAACAATTTGACTTTAATAAGCTTAACACGGAATTCATTATTTTTTTATAGAATTAAATTACGATTTTTATTTCAACTTTTGATTTTCCCTAAAGGCAAAAAATACATAAATTATGAAAGAAAAAATTTGATTTCTTCATTTTATTTCCGTGAAAAATCGTCGAAAGTCGACAATGACAGACTAATAAACAACACTAATAACTATGCATTTTGAGGAATCAATGTTGAGGAAACCTGTTCAACCTCTTAACCCTTTACCTCAAGCAAGAAAGAAATTATAATTTTTCTCACGAACTAGTGAGTTGCTCGGATAATTTGTTGGCGATAAGTTAATATTTCTTGTTTGAAATACGGCCCACTCAATATATTCTCGAGATGAATGTTAAAAGCTAAAACTAGAACTAATTAGTTGGAAATAATTATCAAAACAGCGATTTTATAAGAGATAAAATCGGTTGATTAGATGCGAGTTACAATTTAGAGCATTACTCGTATCCAATCGTCAAAGCAATGACTCGTTTTGTATTGTTTGAACTTTAACCTTCAGAAAAAAAATTTCTAATTTATTTATCCGGTATCGTACACTATTTCGTGCTATTTTTTCAAAAAATATCAAACACAGACTGCCCTATGTAAATGACCAATTTCTTCTCCTCATAAACAACAGAAATGGGGCTCGAAAGTCGTATGACTTTTTTAAAAAAATAATCAAAATAAAACATCCAAAACGTCTTGGAAAATTAAGAACGACAGATGGTGATCTAAAACATGAAACAAGCATGAAATTAAGGAGTAATTCAATCTAATGATTTAATTGACCAATGTCTTCCTAATTATAGATAGACAAAGAATCCCTCTGTTGTCAAAATGCATAAGTTATGCACACAAAAACATTCACATTGAAAAATATTTAATGGAAAAAAAATTTATAAAATTCCTTGATACCCATAATAAAAATGTCAAAACAATAATGAATTTGATAAAAAATTGACGTGATACATTAAACAGTTTCATAAACATTTAAACATATAATTATATTTATAAAACAATAATTTAGAAAATACATATAGTTTAAGTTTAAATCTATTTACAATGTATTGACAATATATAATTAAAATTAAAATATAATTAAAAAAAAAATTATAAAATTTTTAATTTTAAAAATTACCCTTTCAACTCCACCCATTATCAGA
>JAQFZU010001872.1:0-11396 GCA_034696185.1 Henia vesuviana | reverse complement strand
TAATAATACTTTATATGGCATTGCTCTATAAGTGGAGTAACACTAAAGAAATCTTTGAGGCAAAATATGCAATATATGACAAGATCACAAAAACTGAATCAGTCTATTCGATTGTATACATGAAAATAAATATTTTTTCACACATTTTTTGTGATTTTTTTAAATTTATTGTTGTCTACTTTTCACTGATATAGTTTAGAACTAAGTTTTTATATTTTTTTATCAAATAGAGGAGCGCCCACCAGGAATCATTAAAAGGTTGTACAAATTTTAGGTTGTGTTCAAGATGTCAAACCGAAAGTGGCGAAAGTGGCGAATTAAAATTCAAAATGGCTGCATCTGCAACTTCAAACTGTAAGGTAGTTCAAAAACACCACTTTGGATCTCCTGTAGGTGCACATCATGCATGGTTTTCTCTAACGAGATGCAATTAGATAACCAACAAGGACCAAAATTAGACAACTGCAGCTGATTAACTAGGTAAAATGCAATTTGTTCCATATGGGTATCCAATGCCCTCAGCGGTCAACCAATAACAATGCGTCAAATGTAAATCCGGTATGATGCGCGTCACTTTCACCGCATATGAATAAAATATTCTAAATGCGATATTTTAGTTGAAAGTATCGATACCTTAAGAGATATTTCAAAAATCTGAAATTTTAAAAAATAGTTTCATTGAAAAGCAATGGATAAACAAATTCAGAAAAATTCAAGTCTTATTTGCAATTAAAACTAATATGATAATAACGATGGAATTACAATGTTGATGCAATCACATACAAAGTTTGTTTGGGATAAATCCAAACTTGATGTCAGCTAAGACCTTGAACCCGGGCATTCAAAGAAATTTAATTTTTCTCTGTTTAATCAGTAGTTTGAACAAAATTTTCAATTCGAAAGTATGTAGAAAATAACAATTTTGTAATGATTTAATTTCTTTCAAAAATATTTGTGTTTTCAAAATAAGAAAAATACGAAAAAGAAATTACTTATATTAAAAAGCTTTGATTGTGTTTAATAAGCAATTATAATTTAATTATAATTGAAATTTAGTTTTAACCAGAAATCTTATTGTACAATAATTTGAAACATTAACAAGTGGCTAAAAAGTCTTCACATGTCATATCCTTTCAGCAATCACACTCTTCGTTTCCTATTGACATAGAATTTGATAATGTATCTGCGTCATTTGTATAGTTCTAATCGGAAATTGATAGGGCTGAAAGCAGAGAAGCCAGTTTAGCGCACACTAATTGATATATAATGGCAAAATAAATTACTTTCATTAACCTTTTTTTCTTTTTTATGTGGGAAATGACTGATGCAGTAAATATAATTTATTATGTTCACAAAATCACTAACAGAAAGCTCTATTCTTTCGATTGATTGTCTTTATATTTTACTTTTATAAGAAAGTTTAATATTTATCTTTGGTTATTATTTGTTAATATAAGAGAATAAATTTCACAACCCAATTCTAATATGATTCTTCCGATTGCATCTGGCATAATTTTCCTCGAGTTCTTGTTATGAAATATTTTTAATTTTTCGGCAACATCTATTGCTTTCTCTACCTAATTTAGAAAATTATCGACTAAGATACGCTCCGAATTGTATTTGAAAATACTGCAGTGACAGAGTTTTATAAAATATATTATATTTGTGCGAACATAAAGATATCTGTTAATTTTGAATATAAGATTCCAGAATATTCAAATTGAGATGTTTTTACATTTCTTATCTATGAATGTTATTAAAATGTTTTGTTTAGAAAAATATTCTAAAGATCGAGTAAAAATTTTCAAAATTAACAGAATACGCATTATTTATAGAAATGCCAAGTTCACTGTGAAATAATATCCACATTGAAATCATTTGATATTTCATGTACAGTTCGTAATCTTTAAATACTATACATTAAATAGAGAATTATTTTGATAAGTAGTAAATTGTGAGTGGTAATAAGGCTTTTTTGGAAGCTGAGTTGTTTAGAGGATTCCTATATGTTTTAAAACTGCATGTGAACAGTTAGAAAAGGTTAAAAACTAAACTAAATCAAAAAACAAAAATTGATTAGCCAAGTAACAATGCCTTTGTTAGATAATAAGAATAACAACCACAGGATGTACTCAGTATTTGTTATTATTTTTGTTCTATTAAATAGTTAGCTAATACTTTCTTATGCAACTCAATATAATAAAATTAATTATAAGAGATTTATAATGGCTGTAATTTTAATGTAATAAGATTTTTTTTAAACATTCACACTTTTCCCTAACTTTTTTAAAAAACCATCACATCGATAAAAATAATATAAATACTTTTCAGGATCTTTAACAGGAAAGCGAATGAATGAAGGTAAAAGAGCCATACTTCTTTAATTACATACTCTTATTTCAAAATATCCAATTCATATTCATGTTACTCAGCATGCGACATTCAAGTCAAAGCAATTGTTGGTTTTAACGTTAAACAATATAAAAATTTAATTTTAGATAATCAGCGATAATTAAAAATAGCAATTATAATTCATTATACAAATTGGCATAATAATGAATTTCAAAATTTATAATTTAAAAAAATATGAATTTGCTTTATTTGGGTTGTAGTGCCTTACACTTTTAATAGATTATACCTCATTTTTTTTATTCCGATCAGAAAGTTTTATTAATGCGGACATTGCACTCGGATGTTTTACTCGCTCGTGATTGGTGATCTCTAGTTACATCTTCTTTTCTAGGCAACTAAGCACAACCGACAGACTGAAGATTCCAGGTCCCTGGAGGTTCCCTAGCCCCTCCATTCAACACACGAGGCCACGAACCCTTTGAACGCACATTGAAAAGAGGGGTTAATATGTAATTTTCGTTTGTCATGATTATTAAATCACTATTAGGCGTAAATGAAATGACGAATGTAGGTAGTGATAAAGATGAAATATAGAGGAAGAAGGTGAGCCAACCCTTTTTATAGATTCAAAAGCGATGGATTTTGCTTGGGGTAATTTTTTCTTCTCTTTGAAGGGTTTATATTGTGCTGGTGAGTGACGGACAGTTTATCAACAGCTGTGTTGATGAATATTAATGAATGAAATAATGGAAGGGGTGGTTGAATAGATTCCAATACTAAATACAGTGAACTGACCGAATGTCTGAGTTTATATTAACACACAATCTAACAGTTATCACAATCTTAATACACAATTTAGGTACTAATACAAAATGATATTAAAATGATTGTTACAAGTCATTTGTTTGTAAAAATATTTAAAAATATGAATAAAAATAATTCAATTTGAATAATTAAAATTATAAAATATTAAAATTCGTATATCCAAACAACAGAAATTTACAGTCACATTTTCAGGATAACATGCCAAGATTTGAATTTTATTTTATATGACCAAATTAAGTTCTTGTAAGATGGAAATAATGATATTTTAATCCATCAATAATATCTAAATAAAATAATTAGTTCCTTATTGTTTTTTTATTTTCCAAACAAATAAAGAATCATGACTACACATAAAAATATGAGAATCAAGACGATTTTATATATAAAAACCACTATAGAAACGAATAACTAATCCTCGTTGCTCTTTGAAAATACTCCTCTCGTCTCTGCATGTACCCCTGTTATGGGGCAAAGTTCGCTGAAAGTGAGCAATCCTTTAACAACTCTGAAATTCAATACCAATTGCTTATTTACCATGAAATATAGTTTATGAATCGTATCACATTACACCAGGTACCAATACTTGTTATTTGACCAGTAATTGATCATTTATGTTAGAAAGAATAACCCATTTTGTTTACAACCAACACCTTCATTTGTTCGTCTAAACAACATACCATTGTATGTACAACTTAGAATTCAATCAATTCTAATTTAAGATATCTTAACATAGAATTTTAAAAATTAATTAACTTAAAACTAAATTGAATTGCTGGCTGTGACTAATTTTTCAAACGCCCATCACGAGCACGATTGAATTTAGGAATTCATCAACAGAAATTTGATATTGTTTTGCTTTAAATACTTTGATTTAAATAAATAATCACAAAAATAACCTTGAAACCACATTTGCACATAATTTACTAACAAAACGAAATTTCTACTTTTTAATTTTGATAAAATTGATTTTCAAATGAAATGTGAAATTATATCATAGCCATAGTTGACAACCTGTGATTATTTTTACCAGTTGAAGGCGAAGCATTGTACTTTGATTTAAGGCTCGTAAAAATGAAAGGGGAACATGTGCAAGATAGTTTTAGTATTGCCAACTCACTATCCCCAACCGCGCAACTCCCTAGTCACGGCTCATTACACGTCGTGGGAGTCACTCTAACATCGCCGCATCATCCGGTAGAAGTACATTTAGCACAAGCTATTAACGTATGGTCGGTATGCCAAATACTCTTTTCCCATAATTATGATTGTTTGCGTTAATTAGACAATTTTCTTCACTAATGCCGCCAAGTTAAGAAATAAAAGATACCGTTTAACGCAAATAATATCCATTCGAGTTAAATGAAAGAAGTTAATTTATTATCAAAAACAAAGTACTGAAAAGTACATAATACGATTTGTGGTGTAATGTATTTACGATAATTTTAAATCTAGTTTTTGGTGAAACGAATTGACCAGTGAAAATCCAAACGAACGGACTCGGTGTTTTTTCGCATCTGGTCTTAATTAAACCGAATACCGAATCCAGAGTCGAGCAGCCATTAATCATTGGGGTACGAAGATCACACTTAAGACATACTAAATCAACGATCCCTCTAACACCCAGTGAGTTACATGTGGCTATTTTATTGACCTTGTAATTTTGCTAGAAAATATTTTAAAATAAATAAAACAAAAAAACTTAAAAAAATTGTGTTAGTTGAACTCAACGAGTTTGAATTTAAGTGCACTAAAGAACATAAACAAATGGTCCTCAGCTGCATTAGGAACCACTGCAACACGTGTTACAACCAGCTATAAAACCTCAGCTTTTTTTATTGGGGTGATAAAATCTGAATCACTAATCAAAATTAGATTTAAGAAAAAAAAATTTGTTTTTCAACAAAATTCTTAAAACAACAAAATATTAATTAACGAAATATTCATTATAAAAAATTGCAATGCTTAATTTGGTCTAATAAATTTGCGGGATCTTTATGAGATTGAGCTTATTAAGCACAATTAATTCTCAAGGGACGAAACGAGGGGAAGAGGTAATGAGGCTGAATCGTAGGATAAATCAAACCGTGAGCGAAAACTGGTACCAAACATAAACATGAAATTCTAAATTGTACTCTAAACAACTTTAGTTTAGAATTTGTTTGATAATAAAAACCAGAATAACTAAATAAAAGTAAAAGTAAAATATTACAAGTTAAACATCCGAACAAAATAAATTGTTTGGTGTTTGTCTTTAACAAAATAGACTCAAGCAAAGAAATAAGATTGAATACTGTATTCGAAATATAAATTCGTAGAAATTTTCTACTTTGTAATTTTTTGCCAATTATCCTTGAGATTTTTAAATCTATCAAATTACCAAAACAGTGAAAATTCCAATAGTAAACAACAATAGTAAACATTAAATAAAAGTGTTAAATACCACAAATTATAGGTAATTTATCAAGTCGGTAGTTTTAAAAAAAGTATGCTGTAGCCTGATTGTATTGAAATTTAATTGTCCTCAATAAATGTCGATTCTCGAAATTATGTTGAAATTTGGATTTTTAATTTTTTCGGAGGTATTTGATTTTAGACATAATCGTAAGTCCTCTTAGTTACAAGACTTATTTAACCCATTGATGACCTACCTTCTTTGTTGCGGAGTTCTATCGCGTTGCCTCCTGTTCTTAAACCAATTGCTCACTTGTGTCAACGTCAATTTAGTCTTAGCTGCCAAATTTTTCTTCTCGTCGGGAGTCGGATACCGATTATGCTTATAACATTCTCGAAGTGCAGCTCTCGCTCTCTCCTTGAAGCAATAAACCATATCTTCCCCATCCCATATGGTTCTGGGCAACGGGTATTTTCTCCTCAATCTGTACTTGTCCACGGCACCTAAAGGTTTACCCCGCGATGTTTCTGCTTCCTTATATCTTGCTTTATACCAATACGATTGCAATTGTGGGTGATGTTTCATATCGAAGTCGTACGACTCGAGTAACGAATATAACTCGTTAAACGTGCCCTTGTGGAACGAAACAGCTGCACGGGCGCGTAAAACAGTTTCGTTCGCTCGTTTTAAATCGTTCGGCAGTGAACAAAGAAATTGTCCTAAACGATCGATTTCGTCCGCTTGTTGCATTGCTTCGCATATGCAGGCCACCTGTTCCGCCGAAAATCTGAACAGTTCTGCGACCGGGTGGTGTCCATCCCGGATGGGAATTTTGTTGGCCGGCGGTTGGATGACGGGGACTCCGCTGCTTGTTGCACTGGTCTCCGGTAACATGGGAGGTTCGAGTGATTGTAAATTTGACTCGCATTCGATCGGATGGCCAAGGATGTGCGATGATAACATGGTTGGGTTTGTATTACGATTCCGCTACCGGTGCGTGTCTCTTGAGTTTTTTTCACAGTTGCGTGTGATGTTTTAGTATTGAGGTGAGTTGTAAGTAGGCGGTATTTCGGACTCACTCGAGCTGTGATTGGAGAACGCGAGAGGAGTAGCTATGGTGATGGTGATTGGGAACGGTGAGTGGTTGGTAATTGCTGAAGGTGCGTCAGTGGGAAGGTGTGAGATGTGTGATTTATTTATGTTCAACTTTTGTTAAAACGCGAATATTTTGTTTTTGTAAATAAAAACTGCGTTTGAACTTGATGTTTATTAAATAATACTAATTAGAATATTTTAGTTAAATTTCTCAAATTTTAAATTTTGAATTCTGAATTTAAGAATATTTCAAAATTCTAAAGTTGAATTTTTATAATAATTTCAAAAAATATTTTTATATTTTTAAAAATTTATTTTAATTCTATCTTCATAATACGTAGTAACATCAAACATAATTACAGAAAAACGCTTTTCTAAGTTTTATGGAAAATTGAATCAAAATCTGATTATTTTAAAATTAATAATTAGTTTATTAAATGAATAATTTATTTTAGAAACAAAATTCTAAAATTTTGTTTCTAAAATTTGCTTGTTAAAATTTTTAAAATAAGTCCAATTACGTTCAAAAATAAGCATAAAAATCAATTTAATGTCTCTCATCGAGACCAAGTCTTTTAATAAAAATTCCAGATAACATCCTATCCTCTTTTAGGATTAAATTCACAAACTGTTTGAAAGATATTTAAAAGAAAAAATACCTTGTTGACACAAAACCTTAGAGAATAAAAGCTAATAATTAAGTGCTAAACTTATGAATGAATGTTTTTCCACTCGGGTCATTTTAGTGTGAAACTCAAACGTAAATCCTTAGGGGGTGGTCACACATATTGAAAAGGGGTTTTCAAAAAGCGCAGTACTGAAAGGTGTCGAATTTCATGCACCCATGTCCATGAGGCGGGATCATGCGGCATCCCAATTCGTCATCTAATCTACAAATTGTGTTTGCAAGACCCCCTCGTGCCAAACGCCGTCACATTGTGTGTTGACAACTTAGAACTCGATCAATGATTCGCGGAAATGCCTAAAAACTTTCATTATGTCACAAGGAGACGAGACGAAATTCCAATTTTTTTGTAATCAAGGATCGATTTGCGCGAATCCTTGCAAACAGCTGTAAATCTGTTTGAGTATTATTGTATTTATTGTATTACAGGTTTAATGTTGACAAATTAAAAAGAATTATTCGGCATTTAAATATTTTATTTAAAGTATATAGTAGATTCTAAATTAAAATTAAATTATTTACATATTCATCATATTTATGAAAATTCTTGGTTTATTTTTTATTAAAAAAATAAAAATATTTACAGATTTATTTGCAAATTTTATAAATAAAAAAAAAACAAATTTTCTAGTTTTTCGCAAAATTTTCCCCTTGTTATTTTTTCCTCAATCGTGAGAGCAGTTCTTGTGCCGTCTGTGTCTACCCCTTTATTGTGACGAGCGAGGCATCGAATTACCTAAAGGAAGAAACAAGACTGGAGCGAAGTGAACAGAGTCCAGAGCGACGATAATTATGGGGCAAGGCGAGGACGAGAGGGGATGAGGCGACACAAACTGTACGGGAATCGAGAATTATTAATAAAGGAGCTTGAATACGGTCGTGGTCGCACCTCAATGAATACCACACGCTGTTCCAGAGGTGACACACAACACGGTTCCAATTTCACCTCTACAATGGCTGCGACGTGCTGGCGGCGTCCATACAAAACACATTCAAGGTCTCGACTGCAAAAGGACAAATTCACTTTAGGTGAACATCAAAATTGTTTTTCTTATATTTAATGATAAATAATACAAAGCTAATAAAAGAAATTATAAGGAATGTGATAAAACATTAAGTCGTTTTTTCATATATTATTACTATTATTACTAGTAAATAAAAAGGATTGTTTATCAAAGATTCCTTATAATTGTGCTAAACACAATTTATGATGTCTATTCTTTTAACTACTTAACAAACAGATTTTATTACTGTATGTCGTTTAATGCATTTATAAAGCTCGATTTGTTTTTCGTTATTGAGGATATGGTTAAACTGAAAATGATACTTTTACAACTCGAATTTATTATGTTCTTCGAAATATCAATTGGATTTTTGGAAAAATGTATTTCTCATTTTTATTTTTAATATTTTTGTTTATTAAATGTTGTATTCAAAAATGTAAATATTATATAAAACTATAAAATATTGGTAAAAATAAATTTTATAAAAGTTGAATTCAGTGGAAAATTCTAGTCGTTATTCATCCGTTGTGGCTATGGACTTTGTCACTAACCGGACATACTAAGTACGATATTCACTGCAGAAAACAATAGTGCAATATGATACTCATTTCCTTCTTTCGCAAATAATTTTTTTTCATCAATAGAATGGGTTTATTTTGTACCTCTCTTTAAAATTAAACTTGATGGCTGTTTGGTGTTTTTAAATATATTTTTGTTTACTTTGTTTGTAGAAGCTTGTTTTTATCATCAGTGGCTGAAATTTTTGGCTTTATTTATGTATGATTATCAATATCTTCTATAATACATTTTTATTTAATAATGATTTAATTTTAATTAATTTATTAAATTAATATTAGTAGTAATAAATCTTTATTAGGTAACTATGAAACAATAATATTATTATCAAATCAAATTTAGTATTATGAACCATATTGGTAGATTATAAAGAGTAATTGCACTTAAATATATCAGAGTGCAACAGATAATGTGAAGTTCGCTCAGGAATAGGCTTCACCCAAATGTCTGCTCTCATTGGTTGATGCACAACGTCATCATTAATGCATACTCAAATAATAACATAACACGCCCAAACATATAAAACAAATGCAGTATAGGCAAAATAATTGCATTACAAATGCACATTACTAGGCAAATAATGCCTTGAGGCCATAGAATATTAACCTTAAATATCATATAAAATTAATTATATTTTATTAATTTCCTAATGCGCCCTTCTTTTGCTTTGTTGATTTAATCCCATTAAATATCAGTATATCTAAAAACACTAAATATATTAAAAAATAACATTGCAATGCTAAGGCAGTTGATATAATAAATAATAATATTAATAATATGATAAGTTGTCATCCCCCGTCTGACTAATGAGATCGATCCGGTTGCGATTTTATAGCATAGAAGCGGCATTCCTGAAGATAAAAAATTTCTTATGCCATCACTAATTTTGATAAGTTAATGAATTTTGTTATATTTCCACCTTATAAATTTGTCAAAAGAAAACTAAACTAAAACTTTCATAAAATATGTGGAAGATTTCTGTACATTGTTCGAGAAAAATATAATGATGCAGTAAAAGAAACTCGTGGTTAAATCTCTATGATAATAACAATTATAAAAATTTTAAGAATTATTCATTTTTTACACAATTCGTTAGCATTGAAATTATCCCATCCACCAGTAGTTTGTTTCAACTGCTTAGTTATGTTTAACAACAAAATGATTATTATTAATGAAATATCTCTTTAAGAACCAAATAGGACTAAGAGGATAACCAATCAGAGTGAATTCATATCCAATTGTATTACAGGAAAGCTTGTGCTATGATTGGATAAGCTGAAATAATTCCAAATTTAAAATCAATATCTCCAAAGCAAAACTAAACTTTTTAAGTGGTTATTTTTCTTTCTGTTGTTTTCTTTCTGTTCACACTATTCTACAATGTTTTACTGAACTTATTTATTTAAAATTACATTTAATTTTATTTTCTGATTTAAATGGTTTCAAAATTAATCATGATTTAACAATTGTCTTATTAATCTTGATAACTGATTAGAAAGTTAGATTTTAAATGAATATAAGGTCGCTATTGGATTGCCTTTTTATATTGTTAAGTAAGAAATCAACTTACAATACGATTGGACAAAATTAGTTGTAAGTGCACAATAGATGGCGTTAAACCAAAGGATGTAAAAATGGACTGCTCCTAAATTTTTTTATTGACAATTGCACATATTAGTTATTGTACTTGAGTTTTAAAGAATGTACTTGTGAGTGCTTGCTGGTTTGTAATGATTTACTCATTGATGTATTTTATTAAGTTGTATGTTATTGCAGAATAAAGTGTTCATGATTACCTTTGATTTATCCAGTTTCAATGCTGACCATTTGTGACAGGTGAAAGACTGGCCTTGTTTCCCAATAACTCAAAACTTAAAATCAAAATGAGAAACAGGTTTAAGTTTGAATTTAATAATTTCAAGTTACAATGTTGCTTGGTGTTTGATTTACTTGTTTTTGGAAATGTTTTAATGTATGATATGAAGTTTGTGTTGTGAATAAATTCAAATCATATTTTGTCAATTTAAAAAATTTAATATTGAGTTATATTCTTTATTTTTGAATTTTGTACCTGTGTGGAGTTAATTCTACACCTATCAATATTCTTATTTGCTCCATTAAGTGTATATTACTTTAATATCATTAAACAACTAACTGCAATTTTCTGCTGCATTAAACAGAAAAAAAAAACAGATATTAACATATCTTTAGCCCCATTTTTAAAAATTCATTACAATTATTTAATAATTTATGCGTTTGCTCAAAATAGACAATAGATGGCATGCTATTCTTATTTCACAATTTTATTTTGATTTGCCGCCTTGGTTTATGATAAAAGTTGCAGAATATTTAATAAATATATATTTAAAATATTAAAAATATTTACAATTAATAGTAAAGCTTTTTCAAACACATTAACAATTAATATTTATATTTAATACAAAAGACAGGTTCTTATCACCATCAC
>JAQFZU010001871.1:0-11399 GCA_034696185.1 Henia vesuviana | reverse complement strand
ATGAACTGGATTGAACAATAGCAAGTATTCAATTGAAATTAATCAACTTTGATACATATAAACTCATGGCTGAGTGGTATCAAAGACGAGCTCGATAAAATAGGCCTAAGGAACTTTATTCACATCTCGATTTGTGTGCTAACGACGATTTGGTTTCCTTGATTTAAAAATCAACATTATTAGTTTTTTTTGGCATAAAATTACAACAGATTTGGAAAGACGCATTTCTCGGACAGTGCGACATAGTGTTTTCTAATTTCTTACAAAAATCCAATCGTGGGCAAAATAATTTCCCAACAGATAAAAAATACAACAGTGTATTTTTATTAAATGTCAATCGTTCGGAAACTTTTGATAGCCAGTTGGTGATCAAACGGTTCTTAACCCCCATTCCAATACCCAAACGAGACATCTAACATTCAGAACGAGTGTAAAAAAAAAAAAAATCAAACAAAACAAAAAACAAAAAATTGGGGTTTTGTGGGTGGAGAAAAAAAATCGTATTTTACTCCCCCCCGGGTTGTGTAGATGCCTCAAACATTACCAGTTTTCAACACAGCATTTGGAGTGTCTATCTGGAATACTGGACAGTACAACCACATATATGTTTTTGCATGTCATCACTCTTTTCCCGCCTTTACTCTTTGGTGTACGAGAAAAAGTTCTGACTATAACCCGCCATCCACTCACTACTCCCGCGACACTCGATGGAGCGCAGGCAAGGTTCCTACCATGTATTGGCCCGCCACAGCATTCCACGACTAGACCACAACCCTCAGGATTTGGAGCATTGTGAGGAGTAGGTAGAACGTGTTCAGCCTCACACAAAAGGAAGGGTGTGGAGCTGATCGCATCTGTTAGCCCGTAGACAATGCCAAGAACGTTGGAAAGTGGTTATTTTTGCTCCTGAATGCCCCCAGATCCCCAACACTGCCATGTAAAGACCCTTACAAGGCAAAAAGTGAAAAGTATAGAAAAAAGAAGTAAAGGATGGGGGACGGATTTAAGAAGTTTTATTTTTAACAGAAAAATAATTAATTTAATAAATCAATTTTAAAATTAGTATTACAACTTTTAGTTAAACTTATAACTATATATTATTTCTATAACAAATGTATTAAAAAATGATGAGGGGCGAGGCCTCGACAAAACGTTCTAGTATATATATATCAATAAAAATCGCCTATAGCGCCACCTTTCCATACAATCAGTAGAATCAAGAAATATTATGATTCACGGTAATCAAATATAAATTATTAAATAATAAATACATTATAACTACAATACACATAATATTCAAACACACAATACAATGTCATTATCAATTAATCATAAATAATATGCGTGATATAACATAATAACAATAATAATAATATAATATACAATATAAAACAATAATAAATAACATCCATTGATTTTAGAATAGGATTTGAGACATGTAATTTCTCACAGTATAGAAAAAAGAAGTAAAGGATGGGTAGGAAAATGTAGAACGATTTAACTGAAGTAAATAAAAGAATTTATGGGAGAAGCATGAAAAACAGCGAAAGTTGTATGGGTAGGATTGTCGACAACCCAGGCTTACCCCTACAGTCCTTTGCGAGGGACCCGCTTAGTTGTCGATAGCCATCCACACAGCCTCAGGGTTGGGGTTTGCCGTATCATTCACGGTCCACCTTTGACCCACAGGCAGATAAATAATCTCCGTCAGATTAAAACTGCCCACCCCCACCAACCCACTCTTTACAATAGTCAAATGATAGGTCGATGGCCATTGACCGAAATCACTCATCTATCGCGGTGTGCAAGTCAATTAAGGGTCGACCGTAGCCACCGAGCTAACATCTTAGGTCCGACAACCACAGTCTCCTAGTGTTATAGTACAGGCATCGAAATTATGTTTTGGGCACGGTGAGCAAACCGTCCGACGGGTTTGTAGCATTGTGAGGTCGGTAGGGAGTACCGACTCCACGCCACCCAGGATCATTCTAACATCTTCTGACGATAATCCGAGCCCTGTTTCACCTGTAATTTTGCGTCGTACCAACGCCATTCACTAGTTGTTAGGGACACACGGGCCATCCGCTTACACTCCGTCAGGGTCGTCTTCCCCCCAGCCGGTTACCCATGTTTCGCGTAAGCCAAAAAAAATTTTTGCATGTGGTCCCTGGGTTCAAATCGTGGCCAGGCCCCCAATTGTGATGTTCTGCTTCCTCATCTGCTGGGCACAGACCCCAGTGCGACAGTTTTACAGACACATCACTTTTGAATGAATGGAGACAAACGTGTGACTCGATTGTTAGGCTTTTATTTAGTAAAAGGCCGCGACGCACATCACCGTTCCGTTCCCGTTCACTCATTCGGTTTGCCGGCCACGTGTCGATAGCCGAAGCTATCGCCACGTAGCCCTATAACTTTGCTACCAGCATCCCAGCTATGTGGGACGGTCAAACATGCGCTCAACCGCCGTACCACAACCACCACATCCAACGCACTTTGTCCTGGGCAGCCCCGATCGTCATGACGACCGGAACAGCCAGATCTGAACCGCCCATCTTATCTCTAAGACCGGCAGTAGCAGACTGTCTGTTCCTCATGGCTGAGCGCTCCAGGCCGTATCTGACCTCATATCTTTTATCAAAACATGGACAGGATTTATTAATCAGCCAAAGTAACCAATCAATAACTACGTTTACAATTAATACTAGAATTAGTTTACAATCACTTAATATTTACAACTTAATACAAAAAAACAGATTCAGATCACCATTGCTAAGATAGAGTGAGAACAGGATATGGAGCTATGCAAAACTCCTTTTGCTAACCTAACACAACACTAAGCTAAACTAACCTAACCAGGCTACAACAAAGTACTAAACACTGAAAAGGCGCAAAATTAAAGTACGCGACTTTAACATTAAACTAACAAAAGGCCGAATGGCTAAAACTACTTAACTACAAACACACGGTTACGCATCAGGGACACAATAGAACACATGGTCAGACATGGAACACACTATTAGACATCTGAATGATTCAAGAGATGCAAGATAATGCGATTGCATTACTTTACCCATCCCGAGATATCACTCGTACGATTCACACGGCATATCGAACCAATTTCCGGTTTGTCGTCAAACGGCTCCTCGTGAGCGATAAGGATTCCTTTTGCTCCTGGATTTGAATTATTATCATGCAAGCGCATGGAATAATTATGGCGAACTGAAAATACAAATAGAGCGGCCTCACAAATAGAGCGGGAACAGTAGTCATCGACACCTAAGGGGATGCGTCTCTCACTGTCCAGAGCAGTAGTCGCCTTTCACTACCCGTGTCGATAAAGAATTTACTCTTTAACTCGACAAAGTCTCATCGGATATAATACATCGATACACAGAGAACTGGCGACATTCGGGCGCACAACCCATGCACCGGATCACTGCCATTTTTCAGTACAGCAGAGGATGGTTTGGCCTGAAACATGGTGAAAAAGAGTGAATAGTGAATCAAAGAAGATTAGTGAAATAATTGTTAGTGTAGTGAAAAGTGAAGTGAGTGAAAAAGTGAGTGAAATAAGTGAAAAATTCGAGCAAAAGGTGAAACAACGAGCAACGAGATCTTCCTATCATCATTTCTTAGCCAAAAGCTCCACTCTGATAAAAGCAGACAACGAATAAGGTAAATAATTTTTTATTGCAAAATACAAAATTAAAACGATGAAGTCAAACAAGGAAATTGGAGAAAACGATGTATTAAACGATGAAAATTATATTTGGTGGGCGAGACGAATGGAAGGGTACTTATGTAGAAAAGACGCATGGCAAGATGCGATTTGTAACCCAGAAGTTTTAAAGCCTGTAAGAGGAGAAAGTGATTATAACAAACGATCAAAAGAACGACGTGAATGGGAAAGAAAAAATGATGTTGCACTCAGAGCGATTATTTTGGCCTTGTCCCGACCGCAGGTACTAAACTACTCGGCAATTAGTAACGCAAAAGAATTGTGGGAGAAATTACGAACTGACATGGATGAGAAAAATGAGCAGAACTGTCAAAAAGCACGACAAGAAATATTAACGCTGAAAATGATGAGAAATGAAAAGGCGGGAGAATTCGTTGACCGATGCGTAGCAGCGTGGAACCACGCCATCGAGTTGGGCGATCAAATGATTACTGAAGAACAAATAGTGTTACAAATATTAGATGGTGTAAGAGAGGAATTCGATACAATAGTAGGGGGACTAAAAATTGACGACAAACTGAACAGCGTAAAAAAGGTTAGAGACGCGTTAATTGATAATGAAAACAAGACATCGTTGAGACAAGAGGAACGCCCAAACCGTCACGAGGGGGCCCACAAGTCGTTTTTTGCTATGCGTGGGCGGGTAGCATCATTTGTAGGACGAAAACCATTTGAAGGTAAAAACAAACAAAAATCGAATTTTGTGAATTACAAAGGAAATAAAAACGCGAATTTCAGTATGATGCAGCGACCAAATCAAATAATATGCTGGAATTGTGGCAAAGCGGGTCATAGGCAGGGAGAATGTCGTGGGATAGCGGCGGCGGTAAATAAACCTATTATAAGATGTTTTAATTGTGGTGGCATTGGCCATAAATCTCTTGTTTGTCGTATCAAACAAAAGGAAGTCAAGGAATCAAAAGAACGAGGAAAAACTGTGGCACGAACGGCATACAATACCGGACGACGACCGATTACGGTGAAAACGTGTGATCTCAAATTTTACCGCTCCACATGGCAAAATCCAGAATGGCGAAGGATGAACCCAGAAATTACGATCATTCTTGAGAAACCGATTGCTCCAGAAAAATTACAGAAACGATGAGAAGAAGTAGGAAAAATATGGGAGAGTTTAGCAAAAAAGGAATATTTCGAGAGCCTGTGGGATGAAGGAGACGAGAACGAGAATGTAACAATGACAGAGAGCAAAGAAGAAACGATGGTGACACTAGCATCGGAGAAAACGAGCAAGAAATGGACACCTGTGTAGAGGTAAAACGAGTGATAAATAATAACGAATGAAATCTTACAGAGTATTCAAAGGATACATTGATGCAATTTGTGGAACCGATGAAAGAAAAAAGAGAACACGATGAGTTTGAAAATTGGAAAAAGGATTACAACGAGGAGGAAATAGAGCGTAGAGAGGATCAGGCCTACATCCTCAGGCAATTGTATCAGGTCGGAAGCTACATGTCAGATACCAAATGTCGAGAGACCAAATTCGGAGATTGAAGGACCATATAAGTTACATTGAGATACATCTGAAGGGGGGATTATAAGGAGACGGCATTGCGAATGGCACAACAAGAGTTGACAAAGGAAGAAGAGAAAATGGAATGATTCCGTGGATTTGAGCAATATAAAATTGCTCAGCACGATTTGTTATCGGATATACGAAAAAAATCAGAGTTGGAGCTAGAAGCTAAAATGAAAGGTAAGACAGTAAACATTAATTTCAATCAAAATAAAATTTTGGAATGGGCCAACCTGGCTACGACGGACGATTTAAAACATGATGGAGACTGGCTAGTGGATTCTGGAGCCACGTCTCACACGACTAACTCTTTAAAATACTTTAATAGACGATTCGAGCCAATTTCAAAACCAATTGGAACAGCTGAGAAAAATAAGACTATTTTGGCAATTGGTATGGGGGAAATTACTTTGTGTCAAAACAATATGAAATTATTTTTGTCAAACGTGTTATATGTTCCTGAATTGGATTCAAATTTATTGTCAGTGGTGCAATTAATCGAGGAGGGAAATTACATTGAATTTAATTTTGATGGGGTTAATATTATTAATAGTTTAACTGGAAAAATCAAAATACGGGGAATTAAGGACGTTAATAAATATATTGTTAAGGCTAATGTGGATCTTCAAAATCTGACCGAAATTATTGGCGATCAGGCTCTTCAGGTTAATGATGAATTTATGATTTGGCACGAACGATTAGGACAAGTGGGAAATAATAATTTGAAATGAATGGGGGAAGGACAAATGGTAAATGGGATAAAAGAAATGAAAAAAAGGGGAAAGGCAAGTGAAGTTTGTACGAAAGGGAAATTTTCGAAATTACATCATAAACAAGTTATGACGATTTTTACACAAAGTGTTTTAGAACTGATACATGTTGATTTAATGGGCCCGATAGGCACAGTTTCATTGGGCGGTGCACAATATGTTTTGGTCATAGTTGATGATTACAGTTGAATGGTTTTTGTAAGGACTTTGATTAACAAATCGGAAACGGCAAAAGAAATCGAGTATTACATACGAGAAGTCGAGAATCAGACAGGGAAATGTGTTAAGATATTGTGATCAGACAATGGAGGGAAATTTTGTTCACAACAACTAAAAGATTTTTTTAAATCTAAGGGTATTATTCATGAGTTAACAGTCCCATATAATTCTCAAAGCAATGGGGTAGTAGAACGGATGAATAGGACATTAATGGGAATGACGAGAACCATGTTGATCGACGCATATGCACCGAAAGAGTTATGGGCCGAAGCTATTCATACGGCGGTACGAATTAGGAACGGGGTCTGTTCATCAGTGACTGGTACGACCCTATACGAAAAATGGTTCGTACGGATTCCTAATGTGGGGTACTTTTGACAATTTGGATGTAAGATCGAGGCAGGAAGACGGGACACAATAGATAAGTTAGATAGTTGTACTTTTTTGGGAATATTAGTTGGATATTCGGATCAACGAAAAGGATATCGAGTTTATAATTTAAGGACGCAGAAGATTTCGGGGGAACGAGATGTTAGATTTTTTGAAGGGATAATGCCAAGGAAGGATAGACGTGATGTAATTGAACATGATAAATGGGAACAATTATTAATGGATTCAGAGGATAGCAGTGTGACAGATACGAACGATGACATACTCTCGGTACATGAAAAACATGAAGAAATCCAAATGAATATTAATAATGATAATGCACGACAACGTAGGGGAAGAAAACAAGGACAGACGAAAAAAGTATTACAGGTAAGACATCATCTGCAACGACAGAAAAACGAACAGCAATTAGTAGAACAGGGGGTTCGACGTTCGACACGACTATAAGACAAACAGGGGGACCAAGTTACGAAGGCACAGGAGTTTCACAACCCAAAGAATTACAAGGAAGCAATGGCTGGACAGGATAAGGCAGAATGGATACAAGCGATGGATTGTGAAATGAATTCGATGAAACAACATGGGGTATGGGAATTAATACACCTACCAAAAGGGAAAAAACTCATAAAGAGTAAGTGGGTTTACAGGGTCAAAACGGATGGTCAGGGAAACTTTTTGAAACATAAAGCACGATTATTAGCGGTTGGATGCAGTTAGGGATGGGGGGTTGATTACAACGAGACCTATTCACCCGTGATTCGTATTGAGAGATTGAGGACAATCATAAACGAGGCCGCATTTCGGGGATTGAAACCGAGACAACATGACATAGAAACGGCCTATTTACACTGACATTTGGAAGAAGAGGTCTATATGAGTTTACCCAATGGATATGCAGACGTACAAGGACCGATTTGTAAACTAAAGAAGAGTTAGTACGGACTAAAGCAGGCAGAATGCTGCTGGAATGAGAGGATTCATCAGATGATTGAGGGGGAAAGGTTTGTTCAATCACCTGATGATTCCTGCTTATATTGTAAAAGAAGAGGAAATGATTTTATTCTAATGGGCATTTATGTTGATGATATTGTAATACTAAGTATGAGCGAAAAAATGGAAAAGGAATCGATAGATAGATTTAAGAAACAAGTCAACTGGAGGGAAATGGGGAAATTGAACTACATTCTAAGAATACAGGTGGAATACACGCACAGGAAAATCAAGTTAAGTCAACAGAAATACATTGATGAAACGTTAGAATTATTTGGGATGGAGAATTGCAATACAGCGGTAAGCCCAATGTGTAGTGGGTAGGACTTTGATGAGCTGAAGACAGAAAGTGAACCAGTAAAACCAGAACAGTATCAGGAATACATAGGAAAACTGATGTATTTAGCGACGTGTACAAGGATTGACATAGCTTTCACGGTGACATGTTTGTCACAATATAACAAAAATCCGAAGAAGATACACCAGGAAGCGGCGAAGAGAGTTTTACAATATATTAAAGGGACGAAAGATTATGGACTGTGGTATGAAAAGCAGGAAAGGGATCTAAAAGTATACACAGATGCGAGTTGGAATGTCACCAAGGACACAAAAGGTTTTTCGGGGTGGATCGTTAAAGATGGGGATTTGATATTGAATTGGAGAAGTAAAAAGCAGAAATTTGTAGGTGAAAGTTTGACAGAGAGCGAGCAAGACGCAATAGAGGATGGAATAAAAGAATTATTGTGGATAAGAGAATTGTTAAGTGGAATGGGATTAACAGACGAGAAAGAAAAATTGGAATTATATACAGATAGCTTGAATAATGTGTTTATGATGGAAAAGGGAGTTCAAAGGGCAAAAACGAAATATTTAAACAGAAAGAATCATTTCATAAAACAAAATATAACTGATGGGGGAATAGAAGTGAAACATACTCCAGGGGAACTACAACAAGCCAATATATTAACCAAGCCAATTTCAGGAGAGATTTTAAAGAGAAATATTAGCCAATTAAAAATTACGTGTCATTAAAAATTAATCCAATGGGGGGGATTTGTTGGGAATTTGTATTAATTGTTAATTGTACAACTTAACGTTAGAATGCGGTATTAAACATGAGGAAGGAGGAGCCAAAGGAGGAGATGATAAATAGAAGAGAAACAGGCGCAAAAAGGCAGATGGCATAAATGAAGAAGATATTCTATTATAACATGATCATTTAGTTCTATTGTATTTTCCATCTATAATATTAAAGCTCAGTTGGTGGTTGTGTGGGTAAAGTCGTTGCGATTGGTTAGATCGGCGGTGACGTCATGGCAATGTGACGTCATGGCAATGTGACGTCAAGAAATGGCATTGTGATGTCATGATAATAAAGCTATACAATGGCTGCCGATCTAGCTTCGCGACCACGACCATGACCACGATCAGGTTAATCGTCACCGACAAATTAGCGAAAGACGTGGCCGGTGCCGAAGCACTTCTTGAACATCAAGAACATAAAGTACGAGGTACGAGGTATAAAATGATGTTAAAAATCCAAATAATTAAATTAAACACTAACCAAATAAAACACCAAAAAAACCATTTAAATCCACAATTTTTCCTATTCAAGGTCCACGCCGATGCTGATTCGCACTGCCCCGATCGACTTAACTTGAACAAAGTTTATTATCCAACGAGGTATAAAATGATGTTAAAAATCCAAATAATTAAATTAAAATAAATTTTCACAGACGATTTAAATTCTTCGGTTTTGTTACGACCATGATAGTATGGGTCGCTTTATGTATTTTAAAATAATGTTAAAAATCCAAATAATTAAATTAAAATACACGTTCGATGAAGACGATAGTCCACCGCCAATGGCCGAGAAGAAACGAGGATTCTTTTAAACAAAAACAAAAACATTCCCGGCCAGCGAAGCGGACGCAGGATCCTAGTTGTAGTTAATCAGTAAGATTAAATTAGTTATTCGTTTGTTTCAATGACATGAGTCTTTATTGTGAGCGAACAATTAATAACGGACTATAGACGATTTACGAGTACAAGCAGGAGACGAGATGGACCATATTTCAGGCGGGAAATATCTGATCCAACAGGTATTTTAGAATGTAGGGGTATTTAAAAATGTGTGAGGTTAATTGGAAATGTGGAGATATTTAAAAATATGTGGGCATTTCAAAATGTGGGATATTTCAAAGTGTGTGGGCACTTCTGAATGTGGGGATATTTCAAAGTGTGAGGGCAATTGGAAATGTGGGAGTATTTTAAAATGTATGGGCATTTTAGAATGCAGGGGTATTTTAAAGTGTGTGGGCATTTCAGAATGTGATGGGTGTATGAATAACACTCATTCTAAAATGTGAGGGCAGGGATAGAGCAAAGAGCAGGGTTAAAGGTAAAGATAAAGGTAAGGAATAGGGGCAGGAGTAGAGGGGAGTTGGGATAAGGATTAGGTATTTCAAAGTTTGATGGGATGTGGAAAGGTGGGGGTATACCAAAATGAGTGGGCATTTCAGAATGTGGGGGCAGAGTTAGGAATAGGGTTTGGGTTAGGGTAACAAATAAGAATAAATATAGGGAAAATGATAAAGTTAGAACAAGGGTTAAGAGTAGAAAAGAATTAGAGATAAAGAAAAAGATAGGAATAGAGAAAGAATTAGGGTCAGGGTTAGGGCAAAGACAAGGGTTAAGGCCAGGGTTAAAAATAGCCCATATCTGGTGGCTTACAACTTTGATTCCTTTTAAAAAATCATTAATTTTTAGTGATAATGATTTTGTACAATTTCACCAAAATCCACTAGATGATACAACAGGTAATTTGTTAGTAATTATTAGCTGTAATTTAGCACACCAGCGCCATCTATCAATAAATTAGTATAAATTGATCCAAAACAAGAGGAAAAATTCAATTTCGTAACAATATTATGGCAAGCAGGTGGCAAATAGAGAAAAATGACTTAACGCGGCTGCAAAAAGTGCGAACTTTTGGAGCAGGTAGCCTACTTTAGTTCGTTAAAAAACGGATTAGCGCATTGGAATCCTCGTCTCGAGATCTACCAGGATTTATCAAAACTGGCAAGGTCACTCAAACTGCAATCCAACCATAATTTTAAATTTTGTTAGAATAAAAACTAAAAAAAAAAAAAAAAAAATTAACTTCAAAAAAAACCACTCTCGTCTATTGTGTTGTCCATCTCCGATTTATTCTTTCTTAGAAAGAAAAACCAATAGATTTTTGCTTCTGTTTAGTTGAATTAATTGTCAATGTTCTTTGAGTGGTTTAGGTTATGCTGCTGATGACGACATTAAACTTTATTTCCTTTTTTTTCAGAAGTAGATTTATTAATTAATTAACATTTCCTAACGGATACATTTTATCACATATCCTCAATGAAATCTAATCACTAACACTATCGTGACAATTAATTAATTATATTTCCGAATGATTAACAGCAACGAAAGAATTTATTTAATTTGATATGGAACTACTGTATATTCTTTGTATACTTTAGATATGAATTTGTTTAATTAATTAATAACATATGCGTTTTATCAAAATGCTTAATTAGAAGAAATTTAATCTTTACGGTTATTTCCGAAAGCAAAAACAGTTGTAGAAAATGGTATAAATAGCAATTGATTTCAAAACAAGTTTAAAACAAAATGAATTTCATTAACTTAATAATATTTTGCGGTGTCGTTAGTACTGGCAATGGCATTGGTCAACCTTCGAGTTGCGCCGAAC
>JAQFZU010001870.1:0-11403 GCA_034696185.1 Henia vesuviana | reverse complement strand
ATTTTTTATTTTAATTTTTAATTAATTTTCTAATTTGTATTTTTAATTTTTAATTTGATTTCAGATACGGCAAAAAAGTGGACATGTGGGCCACCGGCGTTATAATGTATATCCTCTTATGTGGTTTCCCACCATTCGTCAGCCAAACCAACAACCAAGAAGAACTCTTCGACCAAATCCTCGCCGGCCGTTACGAATTCACATCACCATATTGGGACGACATATCTAACTCAGCTAAAGTATTTTAATTAAACATTACCAACTTAAAAAAAAACTAACTCTTTAAATATTTAAGGAATTAATCGTCAACTTGTTACAAGTCGACGTCAACAGACGTTTCTCGGCAATACAAACAATTTCGCATCCTTGGGTGGCCGTAAGTAAGGGTTTAAAACGACAATTCCCAACATCGTATTCACTACATTTCTCTTAATTCAGGATGACACGGCATTAGATAACGATATGCACGAAACGGTATCGCACGAATTGGGCGTATATTTTGACACTAAACCAAAAACCTCATCAACATCTGCTGGCATAGCATTGGTAGCTGTAAGTAGTTGACGTTTAATGCTAACAAATTCGTTTTATCTTTACTTTTCATTATTATTTCATTATTTATCATTTAATTATGTTGTGATTGTAAATATTTAATACGAAACAAAATGGCTGCTAAATGTTATTACGAGCCAAAGGTAATAATAGTTTTTATTTTATATTTATTATTATTGTTAATTTTTAATTAATGTGATAATTGTTTGTGTCGCTAAGCTTTGTTAACTGCTTTACATCATTTTTAATTTGCATGAATTTTTTTTTTAATGTATAATTTTGGCTACATTTTAATATAAAATTTTATATAAATTATTTCATCTAGTCGTATACAATTCAAAAATCAATGAAATTTTGTAAAATAATTCTAGAAAAAATCATAAAAATTATTTTTAATTTATTTAATTTTATTTATTGACATTTATTAATTAATGACGTCATTTTTATTTTGCTGTTGCTTCCCGAAGGCTGTTTGTGCTTTGGCTTTTGCAAATTTTGCTTATTTTTATTTATTTTAGTTATTTTTGTTAAATTTCAAATTTATCAGTCCACAGCATTGGATAAAGGCCAACAATATTTTCCATCGCGACGTTCGCTTCAATCTCCATCGTCTCCTTCGACCAACATTTCTTTGCATAACAACAACAATGGAAATCATTACCAAGACGACACTGAAACCTTTTAAAATATTTTATTATTATTTTAATGAATGTGTGTGATTGAGTAATTATAATTGTAGGATTTAGATGTGATTATAATAGATATTTCATTAGTGTTAGTGTCTCTTTGTAGTCTGAAGGAAGCAACAGTCAAAAATTATTTTAAAATTTTGATTTTTTTTTTATTAAAATAACGAAATTTTAAATCATCAAATATCAGCTTGTAATTCATTTGCAAACAGCTGATGTTTATAAAAAAGTGCTGATTTATTATATAACAATTATTTTGAATTTTTATACAATATTTTTGCCTTTAAAAGTGCATTGACCACTTTCGCTTATAATCTCAAACATTTTTCAATATCTCAAGTGACATTATTTTGATAAAATATTTTAAAAACATTTTTTAATAATATATATATATATAAGCTTCAGTATTTGAACTAATAACTTATTTAAACGAGAAAAATTATTTATAAAAATTAATGTAATAAAAATATATTTGTAGTTTAAATGTGTCATTGTGACAATTTCAATCGAATAACTCTTCCAATGCAGAATTCAAATTGCTCATATAAGAATATGCCAAATTCGAATATTTCTAACTGAAAATGAATTTTCAGATATTTTATTTTACACATTTTCTAAACATTAAATTTAAAATGCAATTTCATCTTTTATTTAATTGTATTTTTGCAATGGCTTTCTAACTGCTTTTGTGACATTTAATGTATTTTACTTTTTACAAATAAACAATTTTGAAATTATTTCACTTTTCATTTATTTAATAGTAAAATTGGGAAAAAATATAATTTAATTATTTGGTAGTTAATATCGATTCGATTTCAGCGATTTCTTTCGGACATTTATCGGATAAAACTATTGGCCCGGCATCGGTCATAAGAACGTTGTCTTCGATTCTAATACCAATCCCACGGAACTCTTTAGGTACTCTGAGATTACTTTCACTTACATAAATACCTATAATTTAAATTTTTAATTATTTAAATATATAAATTTAAAAAAAAAAATTTAATTCTTACCAGGTTCAATTGTAAAGACCATTCCACTTTGCAAAGCCAAACTTCGTGGAATTCCTCCCGAATCGTGAACATCCATTCCTAAATAATGCGATACGTGATGCGGACAAAATTCTTGCGCTGCCTAAAAGCAAAAAAATTAAAAATTAAAATAAATTATTAAATTTTAATTCGTACCTGATAAGCTTCGGAGTCCGTTAACCGATTAGAAATTAATCCCAATTCTTTTAACTTTTCTCCTAACAATTTTGTAAAATTTATGTGTAATTTATCCAAAGAAATTCTCTGATGACATAAACTTAAAAGTTGAGTTTGAATTTCCAAAGTCGCTTGATACAAAGCTCGTTGCGACGAATTGAATTTCCCACCGATCGGCCAAGTTCTTGTAATATCACTGATGTAACCGTGGAAATAGCAGCCGGCATCCATTAATACGAGTTCCTCGGGATAAATTAGTTGGTTGTTATTAATGTAATGAATTATATTCGCACGATCCCCGCCCGCAATCACTGGTGGATAAGCCAAGTATTTGGCACCGCGCATTCGGCATTCGTATTCCATTCGTGCGTGTAATTCGTTTTCGTTACATTCTTTTCCCCCATTTGATTTCATGACTTGTATAAATGCATCCGATGCTATTTCGCAGCTTTGTTTCATTAAAGCGATTTCGGCATTCGACTTGATTAATCTCAACGATTGCAGCAACGGTCGTGGCGATTCGCACGAAAATTTGTAACTTTTATCCACGAATTTTCTCATTATTTTTTCGATCTTCGGATTCGGACTATTGTAAAAATCGAACCACAACACAAATTTCTTCTTCGATTCCAGAAATTTATCTAAATATTTTTCAAATTTATCGATTTCAAAAGATTCGTCGATACCGAGTAAATTTAATGCTCCGTCAACGCCACTTCTGGGGCCGTCCCAAAGTTCCATTTCTGGGTCTCGTTTTTGGACGAAAATCGATGATCTGTGGATCGGTAGACTTTGGCCATCGATTGATTGCAATACAAGAACACTATCGGGTTCCTGGAAGCCGGTTGCGTAGAGAAAGTCGGAATTTTGATGGAAAATGTAAGGGATTTTCTCGGACATGTAAGTCTTGACTGCGGATGGGATCACGACGAGATGATTTTCGCATTTCGTTTTATCGTTCGTTTGTACGTGACATTTGCCCACCGATTCCATTAATCGACTTCGTCTTTGCTGAAATTCCTCTTTCATTAAACCTGGTGTGATCTGGAAATAGAAAATCAAATGTTATTTATATTTTTCTAATTCTTTTATTTCCATTACTTGTCCTTCTGATACGAGATGAGGATGAGTCGATGAAACTGGCTGACCATAAATTCGTGGTTTGATAATTGAATTTATTTTTTCATTTTTCGATATCGATTGATTTTGCAATTTTCGGTTTAAACTCAGCAATCGAAAGCCAAATTTTTTTGATGCCATTGGAGAAAGAATCCGAAACAAACGAAAACAACCGCTGATGGCACTCGTCTCCATTGAAAGCCCCTGCGTTACAAAATAATTATTTTAAAGTATTTCTGGGGTCATTAAGAATTTTGTAGTTCACTTAATATTACCGATAGTATCTTTTGCTAAATTATCTGAACTAAAAGCAATACGATTCGTTTGATTTATGGCAGTATTTCACCTTTTCCAATTCGCCATCTCATCCTACGCGAGCGCCACTTTTTGCGCACTTTTGTTCTTGGCGTGGCGAGAGCATTGCTTATGAGTGAGTGAGAGTTCTCTTTTATATCGAAAGGAATTTGACTATTGCCATACTATTTGCATTGATCTGAAAATATCTGTCATTTATTTTAAGAATAATCGGTAGGTGAGTTGCGATTTCCAGCGTATTGAAATTTTCATTAAAAACTAAGCCTATTACAGAACAACAATTGTCAGCACTTTTTAAACACAAATTTGATAAATTTAAAGATAAAATTACTAATTTAATTTAAGTGATTATAAGGATTTTCTTACTTATAAAATTTTACTCAAGTTATTTTTAAAAAATTCTTTTTATTATAGACTCGATCGAAGATGAATTTGAGTAAAGAACATTTAACCCAACTCAAAGGGTTTATCCAATTGTGTCAAGCAAAACCCGAGGTTCTTCATACATCAGAACTTGCCTTTTTTAAAGACTATTTGCAGAGGTAATAAAACCAACTTTAAAATCCACAAAAATTTACTAAACACAATATTCCTTTTAGTTTGGGTGCTAATTTACCACCAAAACCAGACGAAGTACCAAAAACAGATGAAGCACCAAAACCAGATGAAGCACCGAAACCCAAAGAAAATGTTCAAGAAAAAGAAGAAGTTATGGCAGAAGGAGACGTAAATTAATAACAATTAAAAGCAAACCCCAAAATAAATCCAAAATTTAATTTTTTAACCTAGAAACCAGAAACACCCATAAAAGAAGACGTGATCGAAGAAGACGAAATGATCGAAAGTGACGTTGACTTAGACACCGAAGGAGTAGTAGAACCAGATGACGATCCACCACTTCCAGTCGGAGACGAAGAAAAAGAAGTAACCGAAGAAGAAATTGATAAAAGCGATGAAAAAAGAAGTGAAGCGATGCAAGCCATTTCAGAAAGTTCGCAAAAACTTATTTAAATTTACAATTTTAATACTAAATTCACTATTCAACTCATTTTAGATGAAAACCAAAAGGCCATTGATCTCTTTAGCGAGGCTATTGTATTGAACCCAACTTCAGCTGCTTTATATGCTAAAAGAGCCAGGTAAAATCTTATCCCAACCACTTTTAGCATAATAAAAATTTAATTTCTCATCAGTTGTCTTCTGAAATTACATAAACCAAACGCGTGCATCCGAGACTGCGACGTCGCCATTAAAATGAATCCAGACAATGCGCAAGCGTATAAATATCGTGGACGTGCTCGAAGGTATAATTTATTTATTTTTAAGTTGAATTAATTAATATAAAAAAATATTTTTATAGATTATTGGGCCATTGGGAAGAAGCGTGTAACGATTTAGCGACCGCATGTAAAATCGATTACGACGATCAAGCGAACGAATGGTTAAAAGAAGTGCAACCAAACGTGAGTAACTTTAAATGGGTTTTTATTAACTAATAGTATACATAGAAATACAGGAAAAAAGCAAATTTTAAATTTTATAAATTCTTTAATACTGTTCTGGGGGTCGGGGCATTTATTATCGAAAATTTTGATATTTTTATAACGACGAGAAACTGAAAAAAAAATCTAAAATTACATCGATTAATGGCCTATGGTTTCTTGTATTTATTCTTTTCGTGCGCTACGTTACTGCATACAGTCGTACCACCTTCGATCGAACAAGTTTCGTAAACCTTTTTAACGTCATTTAACAACTGAGGCAACTCGTTATTAATGGCATTGTCGATTTTATCCAAAAGACACCTCGAGAAAAACCCGCATTGACTCGCCAACGGCTGAAACGAATCGATCAAATGAATGTGAAAGAAATGCTTATAAATTTCAGAAGACACTAAATCGTGTCTACTGACGTGTCCGTGGGTCAAAACCGATTCGTAAATGCGATATTTGGAAGGATTCGCGAGGATATCTTCAACGATCTCGCGGTTGTCACGGAAAATCGACTTGTGGTCTTTGAAAGCAGCGATGTATCGATCGACGACCAAAGCGTGATTTCGAACTAATATCGCGTGTTGCCGGATCAAAGCGATCTTATTCTCTAGGCGATTTGCAATGACGTCGTATAAATCGTTGAAGAGCGACACTTCCTCGGCCAAGAATAGATCGGAATTAACCGCTGTTTTTAATTCCCTTGACCAAAAAGTGCCCGTATAAATACGAGGGGGTTCGGTGACGTTGATGAATGGGGCCAAACTCCAAAAAAGGGCTCCGTAGACTCTCATTAGTTCTTGAGGGGTCACCGAATCGGCTTTGTTGAGTATAATTCGTACCTTTTAATTTAAAAATATTAAAATTTATTTTTTAATCGAATTTTTAATAATTACTTTGGCTTCGTGGGTTTTGAGTTGGTTGAAAAGTGTCTCTAATTCGATCCCAACATCGAGTTTAGTTGGATCGAAAACGACGAAGATGAGATCGGCTCTTTCGATGAACCATTTACAAACATCATTGAACGGGTAACCACGTTCTTGTTGCTTCCTGTTTTCAATGATGCCTGGGGTGTCTATTATAGTCACCTGTTAACAAAATACAATTAACGATTATTTATTTTATAAAAATTTAAAATTCAACCCTTTCGAGTAATTTATTGGGCATTCGCACTCCTTGGAAACGTTCGATAAACGCTTGACCGAATTTCTCCAATGACGAATAACTCCCGTCGACTGCCAATACCATCCCTTCGATCGTTTTATAGTCTTCTCCGTACATTAAAACGGTGAAATCGGACGTTGTTGGTTGTGCTCCTGAATTGAAAAATTATTTAAAAATTTTTATTTAAAAATTTTTCTCTTGAAATTTACCTGCCGCTAATGCCATAGGAGTACCTTCAATGCCAAGGATGTAATTGATCATGGATGATTTCCCAGTACTCCAAGGACCGACAAAAAGTATTCGTGGCATGGCAAATATTTCTCCATCTGAGTTGAGATTTGGGTTTAGTGTCGAAGTGTTTTTCACAGGTTCCACCTCACCATTAACTATGTTCTTGTTCATATCGTTAAATTTATAAACGGTTTCTATCGGTTTAATTGCATTGTTGTATATGTTACTGAGTTTCTTCAATGTTCCCGTTAGGAAATTATGGTCCGATGCGTCCCTTTGAAATCAATTTTAATATTTTTTAAAATATTTTTATTATGGAAAAAAATTTTTTTTTCTTGTATGTGAAATACCCATCGTTATCTAAACGAAGTGTTGTTGCGATGTGATCTCGTTTTCGTTGACCAAATATTAACGGTTCTTCGGGTTTGGCTTCATCTTTTTTTTCATCATTTTCTTGTTCTGGAATTTTAAAAATTAAATTATAATTTGCATTTTTTTAATTGAAATTGTTTTGTTTCAATGAATTAATAAAATCGATCGGTTTTCATATGGAAAATCCGCATTGAAGTTTTGAAAAAATTTTTTTAAGTAGTTAATTATTGATATTTTTTTTGTTTTTAAAATGATGTTGTGGTTGTGATTTTTAAATTTTCAATTTTGTATCGATTTACTAATGGCCGAGTGATTGATTTTTTCAAGTAGTGACTTCGCTGCCGTACACAGTTAAACCTTTTTTCAGTTTGAATTACGAGCGCAGCATTTGGAGGTAGCAAATTCCGAACAAGATTATGCTAAAAAAGAGCTACTGACCTTCGGTTAAAATTAAACGAGTGCAGGTCCACAAAATGAGGCAAATTAAAAATAAAGGCAGACGATTTGTTTGCAATCCGTTTACTCTCTGAGAAGCCATTTTGAGCAAAGCAATCTGGGAAATATTGTGGCGTCAAATTTGAATTTGGAATTTGAATTATTATTTGCAAAATTTATTTTATTCCAATTGTTTACATTTATCGAGAATTTTATAATTTTTTAAAACAAACTAATAACAAAATAAGTGGGAGAAAAAAGTCAATTTTTTTATTATTACTGATATTGGTCAGTGTGTTGAGTCCTTTCCTTCGTAAATGTGTAAATTTCGTGAATTTTCTTTTATTTCATACGCTATTTTCTTCTTGTTGTTGAAAAAGGTCTTGTGGTAGAAATAACTGTTTAAATAGCAATCGATCATTTTTGCATGATTGCGCACGCGCAAAGTGAGGAGGCGAGTGAAAGATTTTGTTATCGACTCGACCATCGCCACTCTTAATCTGAAATTTTAAAAATCAAATCAAAGTCTGTTTGTTTCACTTCATTAACATTCTAGCTAATCATTCAGCACTCGACTTTGTAATCAGTATGATGCTGCAAATGACTTTAATGGTTCTGTAAAAATAAATTATAACTTGTTGAAAAAAAATGTTTGACTCACATTGTTGCATCTACAAATAGTTTATTCCATGTATCAAAAAAATATTTTTCAAAACTTTAAATACAGATTGATTGATTAAACACTCGTTATTTATTCTCGATCTACCATTAACAATGGTGTCATGTTTCTTTGAAAATTTTGGTACTTATTTCAGTAGGATTAAAACACACTTGAAAATCGCGTCAAATCTAGCTAGTAAGCGATTAAATTACTCACAAATGATTTGAATTTTAAATTATTATTTTCTACTTATGCAATCGTCTCAATGTTAATGGAATTTGTATCACATTTTCATATATACGAAGTGGTTTTATTATTTTATAATTAACTAATAATTATTTAATTAATACTTTTAAAATTCATATTAAAGCATTTTATGTATTAAAGTATATTAAAGCAGAAAATAATGGAGAGAATAATACCAAAAAGGTATACTGCGCATGGGTGTAAGCATTGCTTCTACGGTTGCATGTATTTATTCTTTTCGTGGGCTACATTACGGCACGTGGTTGTACCATTTTCGACCGAACAAGTTTCGTAAATTCTTTTAACGTTATTTAACAACTTTGGCAACTCGTAATTAATGGCATCGTCGATTTTATCCAAAAGACACTTCGAGAAATACCCGCATTGACTCGCCAACGGCTTAAACGAATTGATCACATGAATGCGGAAGAAATCCTTATAAACTTCATAAGGCACTAAGTCGTGTTTACTGACGTGTCCGTGGGTCAAAACCGATTCGTGAATGAGATATTTGGAAGGATTCGCGAGGATATTTTCAACGATCTCGCGGTTGTCACGGAAAATCGACCCGTGATTTTTGACAGCAGCGATGAATCGATCGACGACCAAAGCGTGATTTCGAACTAGAATCGCGTGTTGCCTGATCAAAGCGATCTTATTCTCTAGGCGATTTGCAATGACATCGTATAAGTCGTTGAGGAGCGATACTTCTTCGGCCAAGAAAAGATCGGAATTAACTTCAGTTTTTAATTCTTTCGACCAAAAAGTGCCCGTATAAATACGAGGGGGTTCGGTGACGTTGATGAATGGGCCCAAACTCCAAAAAAGGGCTCCGTATATTCTCATTAGTTCTTGAGGGGTCACCGAATCGGCTTTGTTGAGTATAATTCGCACCTTTTAATTAAAAATATTAAAATTTATTTTTAATCGAATTTTTAATAATTACTTTGGTTTCGTGGGTTTTGAGTTGGTCGAAAAGTGTCTCTAATTCTCTGCCAACATCGAGTTTAGTTGGATCGAATACGACGAAGATGAGATCGGCTCTTTCGATGAACCATTTCCAAACATCATTGAACGGGTAACCACGATCTTGTTGCTTCCTGTTTTCAATGATGCCTGGGGTGTCTATTATAGTCAACTGTCGACAAGAGAATATCAATTAACGGTTATTTATTTTAAAATAAATTAAACTAACTCTTTCGAGTAATTTATTAGGCATTCGCACGCCTTGGAAACGATCGCTAAATTGATGACCGAATCTCTCTAACGACGAATAACTACGATCAATCGCCAAGACCATCCCTTCGACCGTTTTATACTCTTCTCCGTACATTAAAACGGTGAAATCGGTTGTTGTCGGTTGGGCTCCTGAATTGGAAAATTATTTTAAAAATTTTTTAAAACTTTTTGAGTGGAAATTTACCTGCAGTTAATGCCATAGGGGTACCCTCAATGTCAAGAATGTAATTGATCATGGATGATTTCCCAGTACTCCAAGGACCGATAAAAAGTATTCGTGGCATGGCAAATATTTCTTCATCTGAGTTGAGATTTGGGTTTAATATCGATTTGTTTTTTACACGTTTTTCCTCACCAAAAACTACGTTCTTGTTCACGTCGTTAAATTTGTAAACGATTTCTATGTCTCTAATTGCATCGTTGTATATCTTATTGAGTTGCTGCAATGTTCCCTTTACAAAATTACTGTCCGATGTGTCTCTTTGAAATATATTTTAATATTTTTGGTCTGGAAAATAAAATAATTTATTTTTGTATTAAATACCCATCCTTATTCAAACGAAGTGTAGTTGCGATGTGATCTCGTTTTCGTTGACCAAAAGTTAGTAATGGCTTTTCGGGTTTGGTTTTATCCTTTTTATCATTTTCTAGTTCTGGAATTTTCAAAATTAAATATTAAAATTTTTACTTCCTTAATTGAAATTGTTTTATCTCTACGGATTGATAATGAGTATCGGCGTTAATTGTTGATATGGTAAATCAACATTGAATTTATGAGAATTTTTTGTTTAAATGTATTAATTATTGGTATTCTTTGTTTTAAAATATGTAGTTAGTTAAGATTTTGTAAAAGGTTGAATGTTGTATCGATTTACTAATGGTCGAATGATTGATTTTTCAAAAAGTGTCTTTGCTGTTGTCTACAGTAAAAAGTTTTTTTCGGTTTGAATTTCGAGCGCGGCATTTGGAGTTTGCAGATTCCGCCCAAGTTTATACCAAAAAAGAGCTACTGACCTTCTGTTAAAATTAAACGAGTACAGGTCCATAAAATTAGGCAAATTAAAAATAAAAGCAGACGATTTGTTTGCAATCCATTTACTTCTTGCGAAGCCATTTGAGCGATAGCCGAAGCATTCTGGGAGACGTTGTGGCGCCAAATTTGAATTTGGAATTTGATTTATTTTTTGTAAAAATTTATTTTATTCAAATTGTTTACATCTATCGAGAATTTTATTAAAAGTCGAAATATTTTACATTTTTTCCAAACAAACCAATGACGAAATAAGGGTCAGAAAAAGTGAATTTTTTATTACCTCAAAAGACGGTATTTACATCTTTTCAGTTTTCAAAGAATTTTTTTAATTTTTATTATTTTACTAAAAATTGGATTTTTTGATTTTTTTAAATATCTATAATCGTGAAATTTCCATGAACAAAAATATTAATTGATTCATTTCCTCCCATTTCAAAAACAACGCGCTTTAGGTATTTGCCTATCAATTCCGGCAATTCGTAAGCAATGGCCAAATCAAGTTTATTCGACAATTACTAGGCCAGAACTGCCAATGTTTACCATCAGATGGTAGATTGGTAGTGTGACAAATTCGGGGGGTTCGACACCTACCAAAATGATCGACATGATTTGCAAATCACAAATCAGAGCCATGTGATTTGCTGATTTG
>JAQFZU010001869.1:0-11415 GCA_034696185.1 Henia vesuviana | reverse complement strand
CCCCCCCCCATAAATAAATTGTTGTGATGGTGAGAAAATTCCCAACTCGTTTTATGAAAATGACACACCTGAAATAACCGGAAAAATGACGTCATTTGCATCAAATCACTGACCCTTATCGGCCATATTGGATTTTTAATTTTTTTTTTTTTTAAATTGAGGAAAAAATAGGTTAAAATTGAATTTTTTTTTTGTTTGGTTGGGAATGTTTATTAATTTTATGATGATGATTTTGCGTGTGAATATTTTGTTATTTTATTTATTTTTTAATTAAAAAAAATTTTTTTTTTTTAAATTTATTGCAGGAAAATTTGCCGTAATTGTAAATGTTCACGCGAAGATCACGGGATTACGACTGGAATACAATCGTCGATGGACACGGACCGAATCCTGCCGAAAATGACAAATGCCATAGCCAATGGCGACGTCGGTCAACGCCATTCGCAATCGGACGACGATAGTGGATGCGCTTTAGAGGAGTACACGTGGGTGCCGCCAGGTCTTAAATCGGAGCAGGTTAGTCATATTTTCCAATATGAAAACTGTCGAATATTTTTCGGAGGGTTGCGCGAGTCCACGGGGCAGAGGTGTGTCTCTCTGCATTCCGATGTCCCACACACACCTGCGCCTCGTTCGCTTACCCTTAATTGCACTTCCCCCTCCAGCTTAACACAACACCGCTCGTTTTCCTCCACTTTTTATCTTTTAGTCGTTACCAATTGATTCAAACAAATTATAATGGAATTTCAAATATGTTATAACACATTTTAAACACTAAAATAAAACTGATAAAGAAAAAATGTGGGAACAATGTTAAATTTACATTTTTACACAAAAAATAAAACCGGGTTCAAAGTTCTATGAAAGAAATTTTTTTTTTAATTTTTTTTTATTTGAATTTTTGTTCATTTAAGGGTTAATGACGACATTAGAAACTTTTTATTATATCTAAATGTGTGTTAATAAACGTAAATAGTTTTTTAAAGTCACTTTGGATATTGTTTTGATGGTTATTTAGGAGCTCCGTAGTATCTACTTAGAATCCATCATGGCGTTTAGGGGGTGAGGGGGGGGGGGTGAAGACTTCATTTCCCCGGCATTAGGCTCATGGGGAGTTTGAACTGGCGCTGAAAGATTCATGGATTTTCTTATTTTTTTTTTATTTTGTATTACGTCAAAGGCAAGAAAAATGGCCGACTAATTTGCATAATAAAAATTTATCATTTTATTTAATCGTGATAAATCTGCATTAAGTCAGCTTTTAATTTTTTTATTTTAATAAAAATGAAAATTTTAAAGTGGACTGACTCTTGCTTTGAGTTTTTCTCAGACCTTGATAAATGCTAGTGGCCAAAGGCTTAAATGCGTGCTAATTATAGCTTTAGTATTTAGATGATAGACATTTTCTTCGCTATGACTTTTCGCATTGTTCCAAGAAATTAGTCTTTAATCATACGAGGATTTCTAAAAAGTATTTATCGTGAATTGGCACATTTTAATTGTGTTAGTGCCAAAGCGAGGTACGATTGATAGTGTCGGATAAAGTATTGAGATGGTCACGTGGTATCTGTCCCTTTTTCTGCTAAAGACAGAACAAATCCCCAGCGACGGGTATGTGACTTCTCAATCGAGCTTGCACTGAGGCCCAAACGCAATTCATCAAACGCCCTCTTGTCTCGCTGACCCCAAATCAAGATGGCCATGACACCGGAAATAGAATTATTGCTCGCCCACACACACACACCATTTTTTTTTCTTGCGGCTAAATACAGAAATCGCTCGATTGGAACTTTGGTTGCGAATAATTTCCTTTTGTGTTTATTAGGCCGAGCACGAGTCTTGGGTGTTGAATGGGTTAAGCCCGTCTCTTCAACATTCCGATGCTGTGCGGGCGGACTAAATCTAATTCCCGGGGCCCTGTGGATTCCCACTTTGCAACTATCGATTCGTCATCTCGTTTCGTTCTCGTTGGAATCTCGTTGGAAAATGTCGCTTTTCTATTTTTCTTTTAAAAAATATTTTATTGGGATTATAAACGCGTTAGGGAAAAGTTAATCAAAATTCAGTTGTCGTTTCGGACTGTCAACACAAACAAAGTGATTGGGTCGAGTGAAGCCGTTGCCCTGGAAACGGAAGACGCAGCTTCCAGTCGCCTCCCATAATGCAATTGCGGGATAAACGCAATGCAGTTGACTCAGAGGAAATTTTGATGGGATTTGCTTTAATGTCAATAACTGTAAGGCACGAGTCTGTTTGCTTTTACACTTTGCTAATGCTATTTATTAATTTTGATTTCGTTCGTCATCCGATGATTGACGAGAATCAAATTCTATCGAACTTTATATAAAAACTCGTGTAAATTTAATATGACAAATTTTGTCTCTATAAGAAATGGGTTTTTGTAAAATGCAATTTTATATTTCCACTACATTTCACACTTGTCAGAGGGAATATTCATTTACTTAAGTCCGACCTCTTTTGGGCTCCGTTGGGCCTCCAGTCAAATGTATATTTATGGGTTCACTTAAAGCTTGGAATATCATTTGAGAAAACTATAAAAGTACTAATAAATGCGCTTGTTATGATCATTCTCCAAAAGGATTTCTTAATTTGGTGTGTGTTTTGAAAAGTAAAGTGATTTTTATTGTTAATGTAGATAGCAAATGCTTTCAAATCATTTCGTATTAGGCTATTCTGATAGGATAGCATTAATAGACCATTTTAAGTAAGTTCATTGCATTAGTTTCCTAATCTGAGTATGGGCTGCGATAATAAAATTTTAAAAAAATTGTTTTGCTTTAATCGTTGCAAATAGGCCTTTTATTTTGTTAAAATAACGAGAGAAATTCAAAGTTTAAGCTTTTTTCCAGTTTTTGTATAAATTATAAATTTGAGAAAAATTCAATTTTTTTTAGTTGGATTTTGTTTTATTCCATACATTTTATACAGGAAATTTTATTATAAATATGTAATCGCATAAAATAAATTCGACGATGAATTCAGTTTGATGAAGTTTCCCCAAAGTTGTTTTTCATATTCATTACCCACCAGCAAAATTTGAGTAATTTAACTGAGCGTCTGGATATAGGATTACTTAATAGAATGGTGCAATTAGTCTCCCATTCATCAACATCGAAGCCCAACTCTGACACACGCACCTAATTAAAGACTCGAGAGAAAATAAAAACAAAAAGTGACATTCACAAACTGCTGCGCGCGTTGCCTCATTTATCAATTCAACTAAATTAAAAAATAAAAAAACAAATTCAAACCATTTCCTCTTCAATAAAAATGTCTCGCAAAACAAACACATTCACTTCCGTTTCTCGACGTCGCACTCAAAGACGAACAAAAACTCTAAAAATATCAATAATAAAAGGACGAAGATAAGTGTTCGCCATTGGAGACTCCCACAGACGATGACGAAATTACACTTCTCCCCTACCCACCCCCATCTCCATGTTGTTTTTTCACATCACTCTTATGCTCGTCGCCACTCTACGTACGTCCACACAATACTAACTTAATTTTCGTTCCCTCCTCCTCTTGATCAACCGTGTTTATCTCCCCCAAGTATAGAAAAGGGGGAGGCAAATTAAGTTGCCGAACGTCCCCTCTCTCTTCAACCCTACCATTCCCCGACTTGGGAAACACGTTTGGGAGAAAAGGGGGTTATTATCTAACCAGATTATCGAGTAGAGAACACTGCGGGAGTTTTGGGTATATAAGCCAAAGACGTAATGGTCGGGTGTTGATTCTGCGCCATCTGCTGGGCAAAATGGTAACGTTAGTGTGAGTCATCTTGTGTTTACTCCTTTTCTCTGCGCGGTTTTATGTGTTTTTCCTTTTATTTTCTTTTCTATATCTTCCCCCTCTGCTTTTCCATATTTTCAGCAGATGGTCAATATGCGCTGCGGGTCCTCGAGGACCTTTTCCGGTCGCGCATTTTCAAACAGATGCTCGTTTTTGGGGTCGCGGTTTTTAGTTTTTTATTTATTTATCGAAAAGTGGTGCGTTGTTTTCTTCGTGGTGGGGGGGAGGGGTGGGGTATGATGCTATTGGTGGAGATGGTTTTATCAGTTTCCGGTCGTCTCTTATTAATCTTGGCTGCGGCCTCGGCGCTTTTAGTAATGAGTTTTGTCCCAGTGGGGCGCGCAAACGTTCTATGAATTTTTCATTGAAATTTTGAGATGAAATTGTTTTTGATGCATATTGGAATTTGAAAAAAAATTGATGTCTGTGTAGATCTAAAATCTAAAATGTTATGTTAAAATTGTATGTTTTAACGCTAAATCGAATTTTTATAAGTTCGAATAATATTAAAATTATAATAAAAAATGGTTTTATATCGTGCCGAAGTTGTGTGAAAGAAAAAATTTTTTTTTTTATTTATCCAACGGACAATCAATCATGTAGGGTGTGTGGATATTACGTTTTGGATATTGAACAGCGCAGATTTTGAACCAATAACACAAACACACGCATCAGTCTTCTCTTGCCACGACACTCAACGAAGCACCGCCTGCGCACAGCAGTTTCGCTTCTCTGCACTGCACTGTCTCATATTTCATGCCTTTTAAATAACAAACAAAAACCATTGATATTTTATTTTTTATATATATAAAATTACAGAATAAACCTTTAAATGTCTCTTTACTTTAACCCTTTTTTATTTGCCTTCCTTCGATTTGATGGTGCGCCACTGCCCCTTTTTTGCATTCCCTCACCGAATCCAATCCCCGTAATGAGTTGGAAAACGAAAACATCTCGAAACGGATTTCAATTCAAGACTTAGATTAACTCTGAATTTTTAGCTCGACGTCGAACTAAAACTTTGCAATGATCGCTCGGGTAATGGGAAAGCGATTTCTTATTTTCCCCCCAACTCTTTAAAAGGAGAATAAAAATCGGGGGTTTTGAATCCTTAATTAAATGTATTCAATGGTTTGGAAATTCAATATGTTGGATTTATAACCAGGAGAAAAGCGGAGAAATTCATTTTGAGATGCAGATGGTAGAAGGAGGAATGACTACGAATGATTGACGAGCGAGTCGTGCCTGAGTATGAATTGGTCGAGTCAGCACTTGACTAATTAGATCGTTAATTCCTTCGACGCGTGAGACTGCGTGAGACAAGACCCAGGGGTCTCATTAAGTTTATCACCATCGCTATGATCGTGATGACGCTTTTCCTCACTTCTTTTTAAACATTGACTCGTTTTATTTGGACAAATGAATTTATTTCAATTAATTTCATCAATCAACGAATATGGGAAAAGTTTCCCTTCCTCGTGCTAAGTGCTAATTACGAGGAAACACTGCAATGTGTGGATGCGAATCCCCTCTCGATGACATTTCCTATGATTGATGAGTCGAGTAGTGACAGATACAATTAATAATTTGCCTTTCGGTAAATAGCCAGGCTTAAAGCCTAACTTAAAATACCTCTAAATCTCAGGAGATATGATGTCATTCGATTATTAATTTTTTTTTAAATTTATTTTCAGGTTCACTTGTATTTCTCGGCATTGCCCGAAGATAAAGTTCCTTACGTGAACAGCATCGGTGAAAAATACCGCATCCGACAACTGCTGCACCAACTTCCTCCTCACGATAGCGAAGTGCGATACTGCAACGGATTAAGCGACGAGGAAAGAAAGGAACTTCGTTTGTTCAGCGCTCAGAGGAAACGAGATGCGCTTGGGCGTGGCACCGTTCGCCAACTCCCCGTCGGCGCACAGACCAACGTCGAATGCCAGAACGTGAGCGAAAGACCCGCACAATGTCTTATCAGCGCGTTAAGAAATCCAAATGACCTTCCATTTACGAGTGATACGTGGTCACAATTCGGATGAGGCGCCTTGAGGGGGGATCAACGATTCAGATTAAGTTCGATCAATCCAAAACTGCGCTCGTCTCGACTCGTAATTAGGGATTTTGGATTTCTCTCGCCTTTTTCTTACTTCCAACTCCCTCTGATCCCCCATAAATCAAGCGATATGCATCGCCTAGTATTTTTAAGGATCCGTTTGGCGTGAAAAATGATACGCAACTCAACCCAATTTGGACTTTTTTTCATACTTTCCGTGATGACGATGGATGGATGAGGAATCGAAATTAAAAGCCTCGCGGATGGGGAGAGTTGATTGATCCTCGGGGCCCGAGTCACTAATTGAAGTCAGTGGCAAATTCGAGGGGGAGAAAAATAAAAAATAATTATTTTTTGTGTTTTATTTTTACGCTGAATCCGTTTCGGCAAACGGATCTGGTAAATCGATCCTGCTGTGAATTCGACTTGGCTGCACCCCATTTCCGTTCGGAGCGCTTGTCATTCGGCTACCATTTGGCTTGCGCGGCCCGTATTTTTCATGGCGAGGGAGATATTCGGGGTGGGATGGGGGAAGCGCTGACTTGACAGATTCCTTTTGTCAGTGTTGCAGGGTTCGATGGAGTGGGGAGTTGCGCTATACTCTTTGACTCTCTTGTGTCGCCAAATGCCATTTTTTATATATTTTTTTTATTTTTTTGTTTCAGTGTTCAGAATCGCCTTCGTCGGGCGACATCTGCGTTTTTGCATCTCGTGCGGGTAACGTGTGTTGGCATCCGGCGTGTTTCACGTGCTGCATTTGCGGCGAGTTACTCGTCGATCTCATCTACTTCTACAAGGACAACAAACTGTTCTGCGGTCGACATCACGCAGAAGCGCTTAAACCCCGATGCGCCGCTTGCGACGAGGTGACGAAACTATTTTTCTTGACTCGTTATTCGTGCGGGAATCATTTAATTAAAACTCGTAGCTCGACTCGATTTGACCTTTTAACGCTTCGTTGATGAATTCATTTCATCTTTTAAAATAAACTAAACTCGAATAGACTTTTGTTTGCTCGGATGTAAATTGGATATTAGTTTAACGAGTTTTTGATTTATACGAATGATATTCTGATAATGGATTTTTGTAATTTCTAGATTATTTTTGCCGATGAATGCACCGAAGCTGAAGGTCGCGCTTGGCACATGCGACATTTCGCCTGTTTCGAATGCGATCGTCAACTGGGCGGGGAAAGATACACGATGAAGGACGGTCGACCGTTTTGCCTGCATTGCTACGACGCGATGTTCGCCGAATACTGCGACTCGTGCGGCGAACCGATCGGAGTCGATCAGGGACAAATGACCCACGACGGTCAACATTGGCACGCGTCGTCGAGCTGTTTCGCTTGCAACGTGTGCAACTTATCATTACTCGGTCGGCCTTTCCTGCCTCGTCGGGGACAAATTTACTGTTCCATCGCGTGCAGCAAACGCTCACCTCTTCCGGCCCGCGAAACCTCACGTATAGAAGCCCCGACACTCACCGAACCATCATCACCGTCCTCGTCGAATCCATCCATTTTGGTGCGAAACGCCAGCCGTAGTCGCGAACCTGTCGACTTTTCAGACATGAATTTAGAATCACTACTTTCGGAGCCTCTGGAATGTCGCAGGGCATCGCAGATATCGCAGTTGAGCGTCCACGAAGTTGAGACTTTCGTAGACATCGAAACTCCTCCTTCGACCTCCTCGACGTCTTCGCCAATGAGGAAAACGAAAATGTCGAGTTCGATAGTGAGCGAAGTCTGCCATCGAGGATCGACCAAAAACTTGACCGTCCGATTCGACACGGCTCCGATCGCGGGCCTCGAGTCGAGTCCACCGCCACACGCCAGCTGCAAAGCCGAGGCGAGTTCGGCCAGCAGTTCTTCTTCTTCGAGTCGTCAAAGGATCGAGAGAACGACGTTTCATCGCAGTCACAGTTATAGTGGACACGAAGTTCTGAGTTTGGAAGGTGGAATTGTGGAAGAAGATGAAGAAGATGGAGCTAAATGTATAGAAAAAAGCGAAGATTCGTGTTCGACGTGTTCGTCTTCGAGTTCGGATGACGATTTCGATTACGATTTGACACGGAGGAGGTGCGCAGGTGGTGTGAGGATTTCTTACGTGACCACCGACGGACCTTCGCGACAACGGACTAATACATTACCAGCCTGTTTAACACCGCTCGGTGCGCATCGAAAACAACATCAACAGAATTGTATTTTGTCGTGAGGATCTCTTTAAATGCGGCTTTTCTTCAATCAGGGTTTATTATTCACAGCTCGCTCAAACAAATGTTGCAAATTCTTCCAATCAAAAGTTTTTAATATGAAAAAATGCGTTTTTGGAGACGTATACGAGACTTTTTGATAACTTTAAGCGCTTATTGCGGTCTTTAGCGTAGTGGATTTTGATTGTTTTTATACTTTTTATGGCTACGCTTTGATGGCCATTTTTGCCATTTTGGGGATGATCGTAAGAGCTGATGATTGTAATACGAGCTGATGAGAATGAGATTAAAATGAGGAATGTGTTGTGTATGTATTTGATATAGAATTTGACACTTGTACCTTAAATCTTATATCGTTCTGAGTTGTGTTTGTAAGATTGAATTTTTTTAATGTTTAATTAATATTTTTAATTATATATAGTATTGTTTTTTATATGAATTTATAAGTCATTTCCTCCTCGTTACCTTCTGCTGTTTTATTTGTAAGTTAAATTCATATTGCAGTTGGTGGTTCCATTCAGTTCAAAGTGTATAAACAGCAAATTACCTGAAATTTTGTTGCTATATATTTCAATACATTTCATGTTTGAAAAATAAAATTTTTATGCATTATTTGATAACTTTCGGTGAGTTGGTTTTTATTTATTATTAATTACTATTTAATGGAGGACTTAGTTTTCTCTTTTTGACAATGTTAGATCGATTTAATTTATTTCAACAGTTGACACTTCTGATTCAAGTTCAGCGTAGCCATAGAATGGGAACTTTTGCGTCATCTATCGCCACACAAGTAAATCATTTGCTGCGTTTACTCACAGAATAGTGGGGTTGAGGGTCTCCCTAGTCTGTGGTTTACTAATTTCCTAGATAAGAAATGACTTAAGACTAATCAATAAAGGTGACTATTGTTATAAAATAGATTATTAAAATTAATTTTTTTTTAAATATTTTTAACAAGTTTAAGTGATTTTAAAGTAAATAATTATAATTGAAACAAATGTATCTATTAGAAACAATTTAAAAATTCAGTTTATGTAAATGGTAAAATATTCTTAAAAATTAATTTTCTAGTTTCTATAAGTTTAACTTGTGTAAAAAATGTTTTGAAGATTCGAGAGTGCTTTTCGCGACATCAGAAATAATTCGTGGGAATTTTGAATACCAATACATCATTTTATTGAATGCAATGTAGAACTTGTGAGTTGACAAAACTGATATTTTAAATTTTATTTGTTCATTTTAGATAAGTACAGATGAATGGTGAGATTTACAGTATCCCGCTTTGTTCTTTCTTTCCATCGTCTCCTTATTGGATACTGCTAATTAATAGAATATATTAAAATTTCAAATAAATCAATAATTCCAGATTGCGGTTAATAAAAAAGAAGAAAAAATTTCGTAAATTGATAATGGATTTTCAATCGATGGCTAGGAACACGACCGATTTAAAATTAGAAGTCAAGTAAAAAAAAACTTGGAATTGGCGGGAAAAGGTAAATACAAATATAAGATTTATAAATTAATTAAAATAATTTGAAAATATTTTTTAGATAAAATAATATCGTATTTAAAAGAGGGTCGAGCATCGCTGATAAATGAAATTGAAAAAACCATCAAAAACTTTACAAAAACTTATCAAAACCATTACAAGAGAAATGTTGGATTTAAGAAAGTAAAAGTTAAATTCTAATAATAAAATTCTGTTTTTTAATCTTAATTTGTTTTAGCATCAACAAACCACACTGGAATTGGATTCGAAAAATGAGTAATTGAAAATTCAGAAAACGAAATTAAAGACAAAGAAAAGATAATGGATAAAGTATCCCATCGCAGTTTATTAATATTTTATTCAAATTAATTATATTGTTTTAAATTTGCAGCTATCCTCGTTCAAGGATTACTGGAAATAATTATTTATGCAATTTAGTTGAGGATCTGAAAGTTAAAATGAAAGATTTTCAATCGTTGATTGATCAGAAAAACTCGGATATTGAAGAATACTGCATGCAGAATAAAGGAATATTAGAAGAACAGGATTCAGTTGTTTCATTCGCAATAAGAAAAAAAATGGAATTTGTGGAACTAGGAACGTTTAAAGTTACTAAATTAGTCACGAGTGGCTTAGTGTTGAGTATTGTGTGTTTTAAAAAAAAATAAAAACTATAAAAATTATATAAAATTGAAACAATTAATTCGACAGAACTCAACCAACTTTGGAATTCGCAAAAACTGAAAACTCAACAAATGCAACGCGAAAAAGAGAACAAATTAGTCAAAATGGTTTTATAGCATTTCCGAACATATAGCCACTAAAAAATTAAAATTTTTATCTTTGCCAATCAATTCATAGATTTCAAATTCGTATTTTTCGAAATGGAAGGCACATATTTTAATGGAATTTTGCAGGCACGTAATACATCCCCTGAGCTACATTCCCACAAAATTTCAAACTCTCAGCTGGTCTCGTTTGAATTTTACAGCCTTTCGAACATGGCCAGTAAAAATTAAAATTTTTTTATCTTAACCAATCAAATCAGATTTCAAACTCGGATTCTTCGAAATACTTAATACATACCCCGGGCTATATTTCCACCAAATTTTAAACCCCCAACTCATCTCGTTTGGATCTTACAGCCTTTCGAGCATGGCCCTTAAAAACTAAAATTCATATCTTTGTCAATTAATTCGGAGATTTCAACACTTTTTCCCATAGGAAAAAATCAAACTTTTTTCTTATGGCAAAAAGTGCATTATTAGGCTATAGTTTAACAATATAAATTTTTTTAATTCAAAGTGCGTCTTATGATTTTGGCTGTTTTATTATGTAATAATCGATTTATTTCTTTGAAATTATTCAAATCAGAGGCAGAGAGGTCTGTAGTACTTCCTTGTAAGATTTATGGATTTCCATAAAATTGCATTGTTGAGATTTGAATGGATTCACTTAGATTTCTTTGGATTTGCACGGAATCTCTTGGAATTACAATGCAAATATTGGCTGGATTTTACATTTTCAATTCCTGTGGTGCACGAGATTTCCTCGAATATTCCGCGTCCTCGGCATCATGTAAACGTCACGGAATTCTTTTTCTAACTCTGCCGACAGTCGCCGCTTTGTACATTGGCGGCAGAAAGAAGACCAGAAAGAAGTTGCAATTTTGGTTTTAACAAACTAAAAAGAAACGTTTCGAAGGTTAGTTGGTCGAAATTACTTAAGAGAATTTTCTAAACAAAGTCAAAAACAGTTTCATAGTCACGAAACGTTCCAAAAATATTTTAACTACGACGAGTGCTTCGTATCGTTTCGAAATGACAGTGGTATAAATAATAGG